>VTPC01008137.1:30579-54831 GCA_011009095.1 Ignelater luminosus
AAAACTAGCAGGGTTCACAACTGAGCTAGTACGCTAAATTTCTAATTCGACCCAGTTCTGAACCCGCACCTAATTAAATATTTAAACCACATGATTAAATCTCACTTTAACAGAAGCTAATTTCAAACGAAAAAGAAATAATTAAAAAATTAGAATCGACTAGCTACACAAATAAATAATCAGCAACAGCTGTAACAGTTCATTTCTCTACAATAAAAAAATAAAATAAAATGGAAACAGCTATACCCTACGTCCCGCTTGTAATAATAAAGAAGTAACGATCAAGTCAACCCGCTAACTGATGTCAATAATTAAACAAACTAATAAAAGATAACCATATTTATCTATGCGACCTCATAACAACTACAAAAAATCCTCTCCAACAAGAGAAAAAATATTCAAAATTCTAGATCACACAGACAGAAGGTTTAACCAACAAAATTATATAACGAGCGCAAAAAGTGATCGTTACAAACGCTTCTTATTTATTTGAAAAAGATTTTCAGAATTAAAGTCTGTAAGGCTTATTGCAGGACGTCTGTGCAATTACAAGTTACATTCTTTATATCCCCGGATTTTCTCGAACTACTCCTTCTCCGATTCTTGAGCTAGTAAGTAGGCACAACACCATTGCTGTACGGATTGAGTTATGTAATTTTTGAATCTATCTTAGTCTGTGTTTAAAACCAATTAAAAAATAGGTTAAAAATGTGCTGGAGATAGTAAACAAACAATTTAGTAAAAATCGGAAAGAAATCACAAAATATAAAAGGCACAAACAAATCAAAGTGCAATAGAAAGAAATGAATCAACTGGAAATTATGAAACAAAGACTAATAACTGGAATATGAAAGGAAGAAGATTTTACACTTGGCGTTTCTTTCAGGGTCAATAGTACTAAGTGGATGATAATCACTAAGCTCTCTTAAATGTTTGGGAAAAAATTCGCAGAATTCTATTGTTTTCTTTCTAAATCCTAACTAGAATTTTGCAACACGGAAAGTACAAACTATTACTAACGTTGTAGCTATTAGTCATTCATAATAAGAGAAACACCCAAAATGTGCCAAGAAAAACAAAACGACTACAGTAAGTATTTGTAACATTTTTAAAAATAAAGGAAACGATTTTTGTCAAAAACCTCATTCGTCTATAAAAACTGGGTTTATTGTTTCAATACAAAAAGCAAACAGAGGAGGTTTGCCGTTCAATTTTGCTTACGCACGAAAAATAAAAAAGATCTTTCGTTTATATATCGTATGGGAGAAGCATTTACTAACAAAAAGAGGAGAATCAAAGTAGAAAAAGAAACTATTATTATGTTACCATTAAATAAAATAGTTTTAGAAAAATTTTTACTGTAAAACTAAAATCTTTTTATTGTTTCAGGGCAACTGCGTTAACTGCTGGGTATGTCTTTGGAGCGTTTGCTGCTTTGACTTCTAATTAAATTAACACGTAATTGGGACATCTGCTTTAATGAGGTACGTGACAAAATCGTCCAGGAGTTAAAATTATTGATGAGACTTTGCTTAGACTAACGAGGCTAATTATCCAAAATACAGTTTTATTTATTATTTATTTTAAAAGCCGCCTTTTTTCCATGAATATAAGTTTTCCATAGTTTAATATTCTAGATTGCAGGAAATTCTAATAAAAATACAAAAAGGACCTCGTGTTAACACTTTTTTTTTATTCATTGATTCGCTCCTGCCATTACATTTAGCTCTTATTCGCCCACGCTCTTTTAAAACGTGAAGAAGTCATAAGAAATGTGAAAGTTGATCCGCAAAATTGTCACTTAGCCAAATGGGGTGTGAAAATATATCGAAATATTTTCAGAGCAAATGTTGACTTTTCTCTCTCGAAATATGCACATCCCTTCGAGTGCTAGAAACGACTTTTTAATGTATCTCCACGCAAATCGCGATTTTACTGTGAAGCTTTTAAAAATAATGTTTCTCGTCATTAAATCATGAACTTTAATTAGTGTACTAAGAACTTTATGAATTATGAACACGTTCAAGGTTTATAAGCAACCCTCCTCTCGAGTTTGTACCTCCCTCGAAGCGAAATCCAGGATTCGGCACTTCATAAAGGGTTATTTTCCAATTTACATATCCTTTCACGTATTTTATGCCTTAACCGTGATTTATCTTTGGTAAGAGCGAAGCAAACGTCAGATGTGTTAGAGTTGCGTAAAATTTAATAAACTCTTGATGAAATGTAAAAAACCGCCCTTCATCAAGATTTTAATGAATTCTTTCACAATACAAGAGAGCGGAATGAAAAATCTCTTGAAATTTTAGACATAATGGTTGCAATGCAATTTGCTCTCTGAAATAGGGGATAACGTTCTGCTGCCGGTCTAAATCGAAACGAATTTAAATATGCCAAATTAACTTTTTTTTTTATTTTTAAATACATTGCTTTAGAAGATTCTTCTTTCAGTAAATTGTTAAGAAATATTCGAAACGTATTCGAGTTATATTTTGTGAATTTTCCCTTTTATTCTTTTGCACTTTTGGTGGTAAATTCTGTGGAATATTACAAGTTACTAACCTACTCTTATAGAACTGACTTTTATTTTGCCGAACAAATAAAAACAAACTAGACAGATATGTACAGATGTTTAAAAAATCAAAAACCAAAATAATTGAGAAATATATATAAAAGCAACATGGAATGAACATAAATAGGTGTCGGAGGCATTTTTTTTTCTGAAACAAATTATCATTTACGAACACAGAAGTAAAACATTTTCTGATCTAACAATTCATTAAATAAATGATCATACAAAGTTCTGTAAAACAGTTATTAATTGGTTTAAAACCTTCAGTAGACATTCAAGCATTTGAAATTCAAACTAAATCTCGCAAATAATATTTTAGAACCAAAAACAAATTAACAACTGAAACTACTTATTGGAAATCTCTTCAGTAAGCTCGGAAATTAGCAAATCTGAAATGGACGAAAATAGTGATCTCTTGGCGGCAACATACCAGTGCTCCGTACTACTAAGGATGCGTAGATTTCTGGTATTTGAATACCTTGTGCCTTTGTTAGCTTTTGTTTAAAATTACCACTAATGTTTACTATATAAATATATAAACGAGTATTGCGTTTTCTATTTTCTTATTATTATCTACAGGAAAATCTTTCTTGCAGCTAAGTGGGTAAAACGTGGCTCAAGGTAGGTCCAATACCACGATAGTCAATCAGTAATTTAGTCTGAGATGCTGCTCAGAATTCTAGAGTCTAGTAAATTTGAGTAAAATAAATGTACCAACTTTGGCCAAAGAATATTTTTGTATTTAGGATTAAGTTGAGTACTGGTAAGAATAACCCACATGACTTCTGTAGAGTAGATCATAGGCCTTACTCAACAGGTGTTTCCCTTAGGTTCTTTTTATTCATGTAAGGTTTCTCAACTTGCTATCATTTTACGGCACTTGTTTTTATTTTTTAATTTTTTTACTGGACATTCAGGAATTGTAATAAAGCACTGTCTAGGGCACGTTGGATAATAACAAAATCAACGGAATCAACTTGAAAAACATAGCTCTTACAGTGCTTTAATATCCCAAATACAGGAAACTTTATTACAAAACCATAGTCTTCCAAAGCTTGCCTAAAATGCTCTCTATCGTGTTTACCCAAATATAACACTGTAGAAATTCTTGAGTATTGTACACTCGAATATTTGCCAATGACTTTATTAGGTTTGAGGATAATGTTTCAAAATCTTCATTTTCAAAAGAAATATTTTAGTGTTATATCTAGGATAGCTGTTGCACATTATTTCCATTGATAGTATATTGAATGCTAGGAATTTGATATGTCCTTGTAGTCAAAATATCACTACACGAAGGTATTACGTGATCAATTATTAAGTCTGTGGGTGACTGATTAATATTTTCATTGTTTACAAATTTAGCGTTTTCACTTTTAGCAAAACACTTGATTTTTTTGATATCATTATAAGTTTTTTGTCATTTCCATTTTCCAACCCCTTTTCAATTTTTTGATCCTGCTTTATAGTTTCTAACCATATCGAATGTGTTTCCATCTAATTTTCCGCCAGCTTTTCTATTGAACTGTTGTTTAATGAGTTGTTCCATAGTGGTTCAAAGTATATCCGGCGCTGATCAGTACGCTTGTTTTTTATATATGTAACCATTGTTTTATTGTCCTAAGTTCCTTCCTACTACGAGAAAACAAACTTACTAGTTTACTTCCTAAACCTTAAGATAATAAAATAGCAGCAATTTGGTCTTGTTTGGGAGCAACGTACTCAAAACAAATTCAAACATTGCACAATACAGACTAGCCCGTATTTCTTCTTAACACGTAGACTGGACATTTTAAAAATGAAATTGTTCAAACTTTTTGGAATTGGCAGTGTCGTCTTATCTGTAAACCAGACAGAATAAGCAGCGTTTGAAAGTAAGTGATTCATTCTTAATGAGTTGGACAGCGATTAAAGATCCAGGTTACCACACAATTGTAATATGCATTAAGTATGGATTGATATAAGTGTTAATTACCAATACATGACTTTTTTATGCAGGGCTTTCTGTTATATAGCATCATCAGTAACGTTGGAGGGTGGTATTCACTTTTACGTTCCTTCCTCACTTTGGAGGTCCTGTCACTTAGATTGAATTTGCTCTCGTTGCCAGTTTAGATTCACTTTGTGGTGCTGGATCTCTCGGCGGAGATGGGTGGCTGTTTTAGACCCCTTATGGAGTTTCTTTGATCAAAATGGATTGGATGTGATGAGATTCTCGATGAGGTAACATTTATCTGTTCTCTTCCGTTTACGGCAGAATCAGAAGATAGAGTATAAAGATGGTATGCTGCAAGTGCGACGTGGCGGCAGTTACGTTGGAACTCCCTCTGCGTCGTCTGATGATTGTACTATTTTGACGGTCATGAGTACTAACGGAGATGTAGCGCGTGGCCTAAGTGGACTGACAGTGGCGGAAAGTGGAGAGCGCGTTGATTTATGTGGTTGATATTATCAATTGTCTGGTCTTGTCATTCTTTTGCTGTATTGGTGACATATGGAGAGCTGGTTGGTGCACAGATGTTGCAGATGTGCGTAATTGAATAAAAGGTGCCCACGTATTGCCTTGATGTGGCAACACATATGGTTGGATATGCATCGACTATCGCAAGCAAGTTCGATGGGATGGATACTTGTAGAGCTTAAGAAGATTAAGACGTACGGAGAAAGAGAACTTTACTTAAAGGAAATTTTGTGTTTTTTGTGATTGCGGTATACAAATGGTTTACAGAGACAAACCCTCACATGCGCGCGCTTTGTAGGTGGAACAAACGGTGACAGTGGAAAGGAAGGTAGTTCGGGGAAGCAAACCCACCAACACTCCGGCCCGGGACGCGTTGGGTAAGCGGACATCCAGAAGAGCATACAATCATGCCGGTAATGGCGCGTTTCTCCCAATAAGAACTGCTGGACTCAGATTCCTACGCCACTCCTAAACATAGGGTAATCCTGGGTTGCTAGCTGCTGCTTCTGAGACTACGCTTTTTAAAAATGTAATGCAATCACTTGATCATGGTACAGCTAGGACACCGGCCAGCCGAGCAATTTCGGACATAGACAAAGAAGATGAGAACACGCGAACTACTACCATGAGGCACTACATCCATAGGTACCGGTCTGTAGCCTTTTCCCCCTTTTTTTCTGTGGTTCGAGAGACGTTTATTGCGTGGTAAAACGGTTCTACTTATACTTACTTTTTTGAAAATGCTCACATTCTAAATTCTATCGGGAACTTGACCGTCTCACATAGTGCGCATGCATAAAACTTTAGCTTTTTAAAGGTTATTTGTATTCTTTGCCATCAAATTAAGACATTGTAACTTCTAACTATTACTGTTTGTATGAGAAGTGCAGCGGTCGAACTTGGTTCCCGCTGCCGGTGCCCCACGTGTATTCTAGGCAGTAACTCTTTTGTTATAAAAATTAACATGGTTAGTAAGCAAAGGATCAGTAGTCCAGCAAATTCTATTACTGTCAAATTGCAACTTGATGATAGTTGTCCGAATGACATAAGGTAAATGTGTAATTAAATATCGTTTTTCTTCCGTTCTTGATACAGTTTGAAGATTTCAAACAGGATCTAATAGAGCTTTGGTTGATTGCATTGGACTGACAACACTTTCATCACATTTTGGTCACATCCTATTGTAGCTCCTGTCATGACCGGAAACATAGCCGTACTTCAACAGCTAGTTCCACAATTCTATAACAACAGCCCACGCAAATTCAGCAACCATATTCTACCCAACCTACTGCTGCAGTCATTACTAATTCAATCAACTACGTGAAAGCCCTAAAAATTTGCTGAATTGCTTCGATGTTTTAATTCGTTGAAACCAACAACTCTAGGCTGAAGAGTGTAGGACATTTCCAACAGTCTTTGGTTTCCTTTGCTAACCGAGATGAAAATGATGACAAATTGGTTAAGGTCTGGAAAATTCGAATATAAACACATTTTAGAAAAGTGTTTTTGATCTGTTTACACTCAACATGTGAGGCTCTTTTGATCTAAGTATTTGATGATAAGCGTTTAGTGTATAGTCTGTCAGCTGATGAAGGATCATAACCATTATCTCTTTGTTCATTGTTGCTCTTCGTCTAGACTGTAATGCAAAAAAATGATGCAGGACAGATTGAAATATCAAGAAGTATAATGGAGAAAAAATTATACAGAAATATTACATCCACGTTTCAAAATTATATGCAACAATACAGGGTGTTCCATAAAATGTTACACACCGATCTTATATGTTTACGTCTAGAATCATTGCTAATTACAATAATATAGCACATTCTGAAGTTGTTCAATTGTGCATTGAAAAGTTCCCTTAGACTTCTCATCTTTTTCTGTTATGTTTTGTTGACAAAACTGTTTTTCATATGAAAACTAAACCGTAAGGTTGTTACCGCGGAAAACAGATTGTTTTTTTGACATACCGTCTGGAATTTCTCCTTTCCAGATTTTTCTGGATTAGACACTAATGACTTTCTCAATGAAATACTGCTGATAACCTTTGCCAGCAGACGTAAGAAGTAGGTTTTAAGTACGTCAGCATCTATCAAAGTATTGTATCACAAAAAAATCTCCAGCCACCGCATTGAAAATACTAGGTCGAGTAGAAACAACATGAGACTAATAATATGGAATGCGCAGGTTTTGGTAAAAAGATGGCTTTTCATGTTTTCCAGATCATTAGAATGTAACTGGCAAGAAGAAATAAACTACCTTGCAAAAGCGCTGTAAATAAAATAAAAGAATAAAATTTGCTAGCAGTAAGTTTCCTAGAGAAATTTTTTTTCCTTAAATTCGTAAGAATTTTTATTTTGTATTATCAGATACTTAAGAATGTTAATTATGGTTTTACAAAGCAAAACAAATAAATAGGAAAAAGAAGGAAAGCTATTTTGTCCAAGTTAAAACTTTTTACATCCCGTTGGGAAGAGTTTGTTTGCTTAGAAATTTGAAAGTAATTAAGTACTATTTGGTTGAGAAGAAATATGCAGACTACCCTGATATTCTGTACAGAACTCGGACAAAGCATATTTGCCTATTTTAGCACTAATAAAAATAACAAAAACTAACCCATTTTTGAACTATTAACCAAGAAAAGCAATTAGCTAAGCAAATAGTGACTTTTATTACATCAGTTACAACTTCCACCATTTTGAAAGAATCAGGTTTTATGCAAGTTCGTGCTAGTATAAATTTAAATTCTTCTTTTCTACGTAATTGTTTTCTATTTCCAATTATTTATTTTATTTTCAAATGTTAAAATTTTCATTTCTAAATGTAATATCGACGAAAATATACGTTCACAATGCGAAATTTTCCAAACGCTTTCGTTTTATTGTAAATAAAGCAACCTCGACATATTTCAATTTTTAGCAAATGTAAGTTCAGAAATAGATTTTAAATGCTTTATTGAAATAATATTTATACAAACTTAATATATTTCCATTTGGTAGCAAACGTGAGGGCGGCACCCACATCGTTGCTATGTGTTGCTCCGGATCGAAGGACTTTCGTGCTACTCCGGGAGCTTTCGTCCGGAGCTTTTGGGTTCGGCAGATCAGAAACACATCGGCGACCTAAGCACAGAATTTCATAGACTGATTGGTGTGAAAAATTGTATGTGTATGTGTTCGTTAGTGTGTCCACGTTGTTTCAGCGGAAGTTCTCTGTGAAAATCTCTATTAAAAGTGAACGAGAGTATAAAACAAAGTTGTTCCGGGGTAAATTTTTGGGATTTTCAATGAACCTAACATAAACCCGGTCTTTGTTTCAAGTCCTGTGTCGAGTTCGGGTTTGTTAATTAACTATTCATGGTGCCATAATATGACTCACATGAATTTTTACGCACTTCTAATATCCAATCGTCTTAATCGCAAAATTAAGAATTATAAACTTTTATTATTATGATTAAAATGGTTTTTTGAACATTTATCAAATCAACTGATAAAATGGTGTAAATAGAGATTATTGATGTTATAGCAATAATAACATATCATTTGCCGAATATGATTGTAACATATCGATGACATAATAATAATATAGTGATCTAACTCTAAAAAAAAGTGCTGAACCACAAAGCAGCTTGTTATCGAACAACAACAAAGAGCCCGATATAAATACAATGAAAAACAAAAAATCTCGGCAAGGATCCAGTTCAAGTTGTTCTGGTGCTGAAAATCAGGTGAGATAAATACCTTGTGAAATTGGTACAACTTCTGAAGACCTTTTTTCAGTTTAACTTTTCTTTGTTTTTATTCTCTGTATCCTTGACATCCTTTTTGTAGTAAAACGCACTATTTCGGCTCGACATTAATATTTATCCAGGCATGTGCCTAGTACCGATTAATGACTTCAACGAAAGCCAATAAGAATTAATAATTTACATGCCATATAATAGCTTTTCGTATATCAATTCTGAAAATAATGATTCATAATGTTATTGTGTACTGAATATCATCATATATTATTAAATTCGACAAAATAACATAATGATACGTAATGCAATTATTTAAGATCTCCTGAAATTAAGGGGAAAACGTTCAATATTTGCTATTAGAAATTTCGGTTTATTAAAAAAGAAAGCGGATACTAGGAATTTTTAATCAAATTTCAAGTATTTTTCTTAGTATTTTCAGGCAGCAACCAAAAGAATTTGAGGAATTCCATAAAAAACGTTTTTGCAAATTCCTTATTTTTATTCAAACGCGTTATATTATGACCGCGGTTAGTTGCGTAATTATGTTTTGAAACAAATGGGCGGATCGCTTATTGAATATTTTCATCAGCAGCTTTTACCTTCGTCATTAGTATTAATTTTATACGTTCACAAACGTTGTTATCGATAATTTATCTCTAATTCGCCGCTTTAGAGGAGGGAATACATTTCAATCTGTAATTAGATCGTCAATTTTTAATGCACGAAGTAAGAATCACCTTCATTTGTTTAAAATGGTTTGTTTTGTTTTTCTACAATATCGACAGAAAATATTTGGTTATTGTTTAAAACATAAAAAACTGTGTAAGTACGTTTTTCTATTGTTTTGGTTTAATTGTTAACTGTTACAGTGACGTGTAGGAAATCTAAAAAAATAATCGTGAAGTGGTTTTTGTGGTAGAATTTTGAACTCCAGTTTTTTACTATTACCTCAATTTACATCTCTCAAATATTTATGGCTTTCTATATAGGAGTATCATCCTCTCACGTTCTCTTAGACTTGCCATATTAATGCCGTCCAAGTGGTGCCCACCCTTACCCCATTACAGGGCACCTCAGATAGGTTGTGTAACATTATTAACTGTGTGATGCAACTCATCTTGAAAGAGATGAATTTGATCTATTTCTCAAATTTAGGCTTTCTGGGAAATCTTGCTGTATTCTCATCATTTTCTTTTGTAGACACAAAGGAGTAACTTTCAAATCTTTTAAAAAGTATATCGAATATAGTTAGATCGAAATGTTTTTGTTGTATTTGTTTGATTGTCACTAATTAGTCTTTACTTATTTGATAAGTGCCATTTTTCAAAAAACTGTTTTAGAATTATATTCTGAGATGTTAAGATTTTTTTAGAAAAAATGGACACCAGCAAAGTGAGCCCATCAATCACTGATTTAGCTTTCAAGGGCAAAATTTCTCTAATCTACCATACTTCCAAGTACTGCAAATTACGCCAATTCAGCTTAAAATTGTACCAAAATTTTTGTAGTCAATGTCACGTGACTTGAAATTTCTCTCAACAATTTCATTCTTTTCCAGTTTTCTACTTTTAATATTTTAACACTGCCGTTTCTAGGTCAGTGTTTTTTTTAGGCGTATTATTTTTATTATTACTACTGATGCTTGTTTTGATATTTAGGGACAAACCTACGTTACGCAAAAATAAAGCATATCTGTCGAAGATAAAAGAACCTAGACTACTCTTAAAATTCGAACATCAAACCAGCGCTTGATGCAAAGCGTCGAAAGTGGTCAACTGAAGTCAGATTTAATAGGTGTCATTTGACATAAAGACGATACTGAATTGCCACTAATTAAAAAATGGTTTCACTCAAGGAACCCCAGCTCGGGATCTCTTCCAAGCAGAAGAATGCTGACTCGCTTCAGACATCTATTGCAAATCCATGATTGAGTTATACCTTAACGTTGCTATTTAATCATTGTCTCCAAAAATGCAATACTTAAGTTGTGACATTTCCCGAAACCATGAACACCTTTCTGAAAACCGATAGTTATTGTAAATTGTAACATGTCTAAGTTAGAAGATCCTTATTTTCTGACCTTATCACTCTTAATATCTCTTTGTCCTCATACAACACGTAATACAACAATTAAAAGTCTACTCGGTCAATAATTACAGTTACAGGTTAGAGAAGGAAAGTCGAGTAAAGATGATAGTTGAGCAAACTTCTGTAAAGGAATCATCATCACAGGCATCCGGCACACTACACGCCTCCTAGACAGACGTCCATATCATAGGAAAGGACTGACTATTACTGACGGGTTTTCACCTTATAGATTGTAAATTGTATACTTCCGAGATTCTTTGTAAATAACTCTGTCACTAGAACCTCTTAGGGAGTCAGAATCACTCCTCTGACGGAGTTTGGCTTGCTATAAATCAAAGCTCCCCATTTGCAGAGTAGATATTCTGCGATTTCAATTGCGGTTTTGCAGAACCAGTCAATTTCGTCGATGAATATCTTACTGAATCGTGTTTAGTATGAAGACTTCTTTTTTATTTTTGAACCGTAGGATATAGCATTATGCCGCTTTTCTCATACACGAACCTTTTCTGCCAGATGGTTTTTAGAAATGCCGAAAAACGATTCTGGTTTCATAAATGCACTCTTCCTCGTTACTTCCAATGCATCCACATCAAGGCAGCTTTATTACTTTTTGCCAGCTGCTTTAGGTATTGCTTGCAGTCTACAACACACTTTTTGACCTGCCTTTGCAGCTGCTTGGCCGTCTGACAAAATGTTTGCAGTTATTTTCTTCTGCAATTTTTTGGTCTGAGAAATATAATAATTTGTGCTGTTCAAATATACCGCAACTATCTAGGTCTTCTTTGTTACTGTCACCATCTTTGTATTACCATTGCGAAGCATCATTTCCACTCGCCGTGCACTCTATCAACGTTAGTACCTTGAAACCTCAACCATAGATGTTAGCATTCAGCCAAAGATCGCTTTCACTTCACAATTTGAGGGAATCTTAAAAGTAATGCCACGTGAGTGAAAAAGTTTACGTTTAGTATCAAACTGACAATCAACAAGAAACTTACTCAAAAAGGCACAACAGAATAGTTTACTTCTGTCAAAATTAGAACAGAATAAAACTATTTGAGATGCAATAGCAAAAAAGCTTCCAGAGTACCATTACTTTTGAACAAAGCAACAAAGTAAAGTGTTTTTTTTCGGGATGGTTTTCTCAATACTCTAATACCTACCACCTTTCTTATATGTAAAGATTACTCTTGAGTTTTAAGAAAATAAAAAAACAAGGGCAGAAAAAAAACTTTTATAATCTTCTATCGTACTATATGAATGGTTTCGAAATAAAATATTTATATTTTTTCTGTGGGTCAGTTTCTTGAAATATCTCTGACAGGATATCTGACTTCTGCTCTAATCTCTTTATTTTGTACTTCACTGTCAAGACTAATTCTAAAATAAACTTCTTTGAGACATTTCCCAAAGAAAATGAAACTTTTGATTTTACTTATGTTATGTTTAGCTTTTTATCAATTTGACGAGTCATAGCTTTAGGCCTATTAGGCTAAATGACAGTTTTGATGCTTTTTAGGCCGATCAAAAAAATTTAAAGTTATATGCGCATAGCTCCTTAATTACTCCATTGAGTAGTTGGAATCCATTGTGATCTTTCAAACTCTTTTGATGTTTTCTTAAACGGGCTCATATTATCTATAGATCTATCTATCAAAGATATTGAGCAAAATTGCAATTGCGAGTTTATTGGGCATATGATTGTTAAAAGCTTCATTTTCCATAATGTTGCCCAAGGAACATATCGTGCAATTTATTGTACTTCTTCCGTAACACTCTGTATATTTATGGAAAAGCAGATACGTAGGTAAATCGATATACGTATTGTATAAATTTCAATTTGTGATTTGAACACATTGACGCATTTGAATTAACATTTCACTATTTCGGTTGATTGCGTCTTTGTTAAATCTCTGTTTGATCTCTTTAATGACTAAATTTTCAGTTTGAATATTCCTGTTTTTGGCACTCGCAATAATTCTGCTATGAATTATTTAGAAACATTTTTCATTTCCTCTATGGATTCTCGGTATGCAATTGTATTATTATTGTTTGAAATATGATTGTGAATTCAAATTCACAACAAATATCTTATTATTATATCAAAGAACTCTTTTCTACTTCCATTAATGAAAAACCGCTTTTGACTTTCCTTGATAACACAATCTTATGATATAAAATTAATAAGTAAACACAAAAAAAAATGCAATTTAGCAAATGAAAATAAGGACGACCTGAATAATGAAACAACCTTCAAATAAAGTTCCGCTCATTAAGTATTTGTTCACGATTACGGTATAAAAAGTATTTCCTTCAAAAAGTAGATAGTAAAAACTAAAATAAACAAACGTGATGGATAAAGTTTGGTTAGAACCTTCAAATGGTTGCAAAAAAATGTCTAAACTTTGTAGAATTTTTTTTTTATCTTTGATAGATTATCAACAATTTAATTTTACTGACGTGAGTTGTCATAAAGTTAATGAATTTAAATTTTCTTTTGGGTTTTTAAAATTAACATTTGGGTTAATGAGACTTGCTTGGCTTGCAGGATTTTTTTTAATTTGGATTCTGAGAAATCTTACTCTTTAATTAAACAAAAATTTCTTATAAGTCCTGACCAACTAGATGGCGGCCTGATGTCGTAGGCAAGTAGCTCTACTTATATAAAAAATCATATAAAACTTTATTTACAAAACAGCGATATACTCCTTCAATATTTCTTGTTTGGTGGAAGATTATTTCAAAAGGTTAGAGCTGTAGGTTTATTTTCAACCTTCAAGAAACACTATATACTAATTCTTCTGGGGAAAATAACAGACTTGTCACAAATATGTGAAAGTTATATGACTTATCCTGGACATTGAAAATAATAAAATAATTTGACAAAAAATAAATTTGATTTTCTATCGTAAATCTACCAATATAACATTCATTCCAACTTATTTACTGATTCAAGATTTTATATGCAATATACTATTCCCCAATTTGCCGGTTTGCTGATTGTCTGATCTTTATCTTATATTTTCCTATTCCTATTAATAAAATATGAATCGATCCAATACTAGTAGATAAAAAGAAATCTGTGCAAAATATTCTAACAAAAAACTCGACTGCTAAATGATATACTCGTAAAATATTGCATCTGAATAATTTCTGTTTTCAAGATTTGATAAATGTGTTATAATTTTACATATTCATCCTCTGTAAACATTATTTACATAACAAAACATCTGTTATTTGTTGTAAAAGAATAAATCTCATTTATATGGAATTAGGCGAAAACATAAAGACGAGAATAAATTAATATAAGAGAGATAAATGACCAATTCTGGGTTTTTAGTTCGATGTTGATACGAGAATCACAATGAAAACAAATAAATCATCGGGATGACAGGTTCTCATTGCATAAAGTGTGATTCACATTTATGCCATTATTGAACGTTTTTATCACCAATCGGTACTTTTGGAAAGTTTCCAGGAATCATCCGCTAGATATGCCAAGAAATTATTGTATAATCCATCCTTAAATTGTCCCTCCTAAATCAATGTCTGAAATCAGGTAGTACGATGATGATATATTAGTCTGTGACACAACAGGGTGCTCTAAAAGTTTATTTTTAGGAACTAATATGGTATTATATACAGTAAATATATTCTAACGAGTATTCGCAACGGGTATAACCTGAATACTGGAAAATGGAATGGCATAGTAAAAATGGGAGCTTATTGGGGAGCTACACGACATACAAATCAATTATTCACGAAAAGTTCAATTCCAATATTCATGATTTCTCTGGACGCACGTTTGAGGAAAATTTTTAATGGGGAATCTTGCGTGATATTAAAATTTATTTTTTATAAAATTTCTTTTTTAAAGTTTCTGTACGTTGAGAAATGTTATGTTATACTTACAAGACAAAGGTCAGACTTTATATTTATCTAAGGTAAAATAGGTATTAAGTTTCTGAAAAACTTTTCAGCAAATTTCTAATTAATTAAGATATATCTAGTCATAATCTCGCTTTTTGATTTTCTTTTTTTGTAAAATGAAATTATAATCAACAATGCAAATCAAATTACCAGGTTACTAAACTACTAGAATCTTTACTTTTATTCCTGTTTTTGCTGATCCTTCTGCAGATTTGAAACATATGCTTTTTATGATCATTTCATATTTTGGGCCCGCACAAGACTCACCGTTGGTTTTCTTGATATTTGTGGTTCTGAGTAAATAACGATCTTGTAAATCTCGATTTAATATTAAATAATTAAAGTTTTGAAGTGAAAGTGATTTGAGTGAACTTTTGTTCAAATGTGATCAATTTCTATGCAGAAGCCGAAAACTACCTCCTGCAGTGGAACTTAGAATTCTGTCCAGGTTTTCTAAGATGAAATTGGACATTAATCATCAGTTGATTCTGCCCTGAAAAAGACAATCTCACTGGTCGTCAAGTTTGCTATTTATATAGATTCACTGTCTGTAGTATCAAAGAAATGTTTAAAGTAATACCAATCAAATCTTTTGCACTGATATCTTCTGTAAAATGCTACTTGCATTATCTAACTGTTTTTAGGTACACCTCAATATCATCTAGAAGCATGGCATATTTCTTAACCTGGAGACGTGACTTTTCAAGGGACCACAGACGTCTTTAGAAAGGTTATCTGGCGATAAGTTTCTATAATTCTGTAAAACCAGATAGCATTAAACAAAATGAAGTACAAGGCAATCAATTTGAGTTGTCCCATGTTTTAATTTAAGAATGGTCTGAAATTATTTTGGCCTGTATTGGACTTTTCGCTCTAGATAGATTATTTAGGCTTATTAACTGTGGGTTGCTTTAAATATTGAGCTTTTGGAGTTACAACTTTCAAACACTTTTTTTATTACAAGTTACTTCTTTGCTAAGCCCTTAACAGCAAATGCGATTGCCTGTTTTTGTATTTCATTTCAAGATCTTTAAAATGAGCACTAACGCAAGTAACAGATGATGACTATCGGAGTTGCTTTCTTTCATAAGCAGATGTTTTCTTCCTCTTTAGCTCAGTAGAAGGTGTTGGTTGGGATGCTTACAAATTGATGGATACGAGTTACAGACGTACGTCGGTCGTTCTGGGAGTCCATGCGACATTGGTGTAAGTCGCTCAATGGTACGTAGTTGTAATTGCGGAGGCCACAGCTACCGACAAAGGTATTGTCAATCTGTTGTAGTAGAACTAGCTGGCGTCTTGTATTTTAGCTAGTCTCTAGGCTGATGAAGACGATAATGGTATGTACGCAAACTGGATTGAAGATAGTGATGATGATATATGATATCAATCCTTAATTGCAAAACCACGTATCAGTGTTGAGCAAAATTGGATCACTGTGAGTTTATTTGTAAATAACAGACAAATAATTATGCATACTGTCTGGATGTTAAAACCCCGTTTCTGCTTCTCCTGTAAAATAGCAAAATGTTAATACGTGGTTTTGCAACTAAGGTGTCGATATATAAGGAGTATACCTCCACATGCACGCTTTTGAAGATGAAGCCTAAGACAGTAGCTAAGGAAAAAGGGAAATGTAAAACTCAATTTTTCAAGAAATTGTCTTTCGTTGGGCAAGGACGATGTTGAAATCGAGTCCTCAGCTTTCTAATGCTAGGTAAACTTGGGATCAACTAGATGAGCAAGCTAAAGAAATCGTTAAAATCACACACCTCAGAGGATTTTGAAATTAAACAAGGTTTTAGACAAGGAAATGTTCTGGCCCTTCTACTTTTTAATATTGTTCTTGATAAGATCGTCAGAGCCACAAATGTATATGTTGATGGAATTATCCTAGACAAAAAGAGACAAATTGTGGGATACCGACAATCTAGACTTAATTGCAAGATCTAAAAGAGCTCCAAGAGAAGGATATGAAAAACTAAAGCAAAAATTCCCAAGATTAGAAATCAACGTAAATAAAACAAAAGCGATGGAATTAAAAACAGGAGCAAGACTGGGTCAAAACTAGGCTATGAATAACGACAACATCGAAGTGTGGAAAGAATTTTCGTACTACTTGGGGAGCAACTTAAACACCAATAACGATATAACACAAGAGATAGAAAATAGAACTATAAAGGGCAACAGATTACTTTACTTGTTGCATCCTAAGATCCAAGCAGATACAGAGAGACACTAAAATTAATATTTATAAAACACCAAAAGGTTCATTGTCACATATGGATGTGAAACGTGAATTTTTACAAGGAAAACAGAGAAGATGCTGGCCATCTCTGAATTAAGAGTTCTCAGAAGAATGTATGGTCCAGTGAAGGAGAATGCTGGATGGGGATCAGGTATAACTATGAGCAGAGGTAGATATACAAAGATCTGGATATAGTTGATTTCGTGAAAATACAGCGACTAAGATGGGCTGGGCATATTGAAAGAATGCCAGAGGGACAGATATCTAGAAGAATCATAAGCGGCGACATGATAGAATATAGAACAAGAGGAAGACCTAGGACCCGGTGGAAAGACCATGTTTGTAGGAATGCAGAATGTATGCTAGGGATTCGGAATTGGCTGAGTGCGGCAAGGGATTGGGATGGTTGGAGACGCAGATTATAGAAAGTTAAATCTCAATAAGGGCTGTAATACCGCAGGAAGAAGAAGATGAGCAATGATAACCGATCGACGTCCGCACGCTTTGCGTACCACACGGAACTGCCATTGAAACTAATTGACAAACTTTACGAATAAGAGTTTCTCATAGCTCTAGTATAATTATTTTGAAATAAAACAAAGTTCTGCATTTGAAAGGCTTTAAGATTTTCAAACAAGGACGTTTCTGCTTAGCCTGCTGTTTTAACAATTTTGGTTTCTGGGCTCGGGCTCCCTGGATTAATTTCAATTTTTAGATCTTGTTAAGAATATGAAGCTGAACCTTTTGAAACCGCGCCAAGGTTACATCAGTCTTATAGAATCTGATTCTGCCCACTCAGCGATCTAATACGAGAGTCAGCTGATTGTAGACTGTAAAAATAAAAAAAGATTGAGAAATGATTTCTGAAAGTTGAAAGATGTTAGATTGCCTGAAACATCACATAATATTAGCTTCTTATGGACTACAAGGATATAAATGACAACAATAATTTCTACAACTTAAGGCTATGCCTCAATGATAATGGATTTCAAGCATCTACCGTGTTTAACTCAAATTAAAACCTGACCTTTTACTAAAATCCACACAAGGCTTTTTTAGAAAGAAATCAGAATAGATAAGAGAACCAAAAACTACAGCTGTAGGTCGGTTTTCACTTAACTTTAACAAGACTCAGTTTAGGAGTAGCAAGTTAGTCATCAAAAGTATTTTATTGATTTATCTAGCGACTATCAGAGCAACTTAGTGGGAGTTTTTCTGATATAAAATCTTTCGTTTTGCAGCAAGTCTATGACAGGACAAAAATAAACCGAGAGTTGTCGCATAAATGATCTATGGATAGACCAAACCAAAGACTAAACTGGGGTAAGCTTTTCCGGTACAACAACAAATCTCGCACAGTATTTTTTAGCACTTGGAATTACTGTCATTAGAACAAACCTAGCTTTATGGGAAATAAAATATGAAATTAAAATAAAAATGGTGGATTGAAAGGACTCACCCTGTACCTAACGGGGTGTTTTTCCTAAATAATTTTAGATTAAAATACAAGCAGTAAGCCAAGATAGTTCTACGTGTTAGTTTACTGAAGATTACTTTTAAACTGAATCGAGGGGGCTCTTTGATAGTCAGAGAATACGAAATCTTAGATTAATTAAAAATGAAAATTATTCGTATGAAATACATTAATTTGTAAACTGTCAGCACAGCTCGTATATTGTAATAAGCGTTATTCTTGTTTAAATTTCCTAATCATCATAATCAAATACAGTTTTCTTTTGTTATTTCGAAAATTATCATAATTATCATGATTAACATAAATGTATTAAAAGCATGATTTGAATTTTTGAAAGCTTCTTGTTATAATTCTATTTAAAACCGTTCAACTCACGCACAACTTGAATTCCAAAAATTTCTCCAAGTACATTCACATTAAGCAAGCTTACCTTGTAAACTTGTTTATTTCCATTAATCCTACTTGATAAAGCTCTCCAAGTCAGAAATCAACAAAACAAATCAAGATTAAGACTTTTCATTATAAAAACAGGTGTTGAAAGAAAATTTTCCATTAAAGATTAAATGGGCGTTTTATACACATTTTTTCCTTTTTTTCAATACGATTTTCTTCTGTTCTGGAGTGCCTTTTACTAAAAAAGAGCTGTCATTTTAACACTTTTTGATGTCGTTTTTCTCTCTGCTTGGCTTTCTTTGAAATGCGGTCAAAGCCGACTTTTAAATGGGCTGTTCAAGTTTTCATTTCGCTTGACAGTTAAAATGCAAAGCTTCTAATAGAGTTAAAATTAAATTTCTCGGTTGGGACTAAAATATTTTGTTAATGTAACAAGAGTCTGTGTGGTAGGAGCGTTGGTAATCATAACGGAAAAGATAGCGAGTAACGTCACCGATATTCATAAACTCCAACTCAGTCAGTTCGCACTTACGAGCTTATCTTGATTTGTAGAACTTAATGGCTAAAACGAGTCGATTTAGATTAAAACTAGGAGATACAATTTATGACAACATTTAATGAAAATGTTTGGATGTGACAAAGACAAGATAATGAAATTTGTACTGTAATCGCTCAACAAACGATTCCTTTTCAGTTAAATTATTCTCGACATTGAAACAATCGTAGGCCTAATCCGGCATACAATAGAAATTGATTTATAAATATATAATTTCAACGTCTTGAAGCTCTCAATCAAAAATCTACTCTACAGTCGAAGTAGTATTAAGGAGAAGTGGATTTCGCGATGAGGGCGTTTTCATTTTCTGTTAAGTTTCAACGAAACAGAAATAACCCTTTCGGTAAATGGAGAAGATACAAAATTGATATTTAAAACCAGTCAACCGATGATTATGTAATTTCTTTAAAAGATTACACAAGCGTATGGTTTTTAATGAGAAGTAAACTGAAGTCTTTTGTACGATTTTTAATACCTTTGCTTCTAGAGATTCTATTGTTTTACTTGTAAGAGTATTACTTCAATTGAAAAAGAAGGAAAATAATCTCTTCGGATTTCAAGATTTGGAATATTACATGTTTTTGGACTGTAACCTATTTTTGTGATTGTTTAAACTTTCTACGCTATCTAGATAATAGAGTCTTACTTCAAGAATATGTATATACCATATACCATCATCTCCGCATCGAAATTGTCGAACAGCGATACTGCCTCTGACATGCAAATTCCGTGAACATTTCACGTTTTCAGGAAAATATTTCTCTGAGAATATCAGAAATTATTTCACAAAATAAACTTGAAATTAAAAAATGTATTTACATACGTAACGCTAATTATTTATTACTTTCATAGATATTATGTTCGTTCTTTATATGAATGGGTTAATAAAATTTTGTAAAAGGTAAATCAAAATTAAAATACTCATTAGGCTAAACTTTCGAAATATATTTAAAATCTGATTGAAAAATAAAAATTTAATAACACGTTTTTACTATGCAGTCAAAATACTTTTTAACGAAGGCTAGGCGCGGTCGCGGGGTGAAAGGATTGGCATGACGCGCGATGCAAGGAATTCGACAGCATTCGGTATGAAACGGTTGATTGCGTTAAGTCAACAAAGCGTGAGCTTCTGTCCGCGTTATAATTTTAAAATTTGTTAATTCTGTGTTGAATTTTTTTGTGGAGACGTGCATTTAAAAGTAAGAGGCCTCCTTACGATTTCTAGAGGTGTCGACAGAGTGGTATTTTGGGAATTTCAGACAAGTGGTAGACATGACCGTGCAAACGCAATTACTAAGTCAGCTGCCGTGAGCAGAATATGATCCTAGACGGTGCAAGCTTTGGCCCTCCTAAAGAAACTCAAGCAAAATCCAAATATGCTCTAGCAACATGATGCTATTGGCACACGTGCCTCACTACCCAGCTTTCAAACTTGAAGCATATTTTTGAAAACATCTCCTTTACTTTTACAGTTTTACAGATCTTTTCCCCATACTTTCATCTTTTCCTTCCACATCTTTCTGTATTTCCTTAGGAAGCTGGACCTAAAAAGGTAAGGAGAAAATTGGAACTAAGGAATAACTAAAGTAGTGGTTTGTGCTGAATTGTATTTCATTTTAGAAAATTTTTCATTTCCTTACAACCAAGGAAACAATTGGACAATTTTTATAGACCTTTATTTTTTCATTTTTGCTTGGCACTTTTGAGAAAATTCTGTATAAACAAAGAAGGCATCAAGAGTCAACTGAATTCTGACAAGGTCTAAACCCGGAAGTCCTCATCTCCTATTAAGATAAAGTCAATTTGAAAGTATGTCACTATTTGATTTGTGATGAGTCGCCTACTGAATATGTCAGGACATTAATGTTTTTAATTTGTGACGAATTCCTTGCTTCTGAATTCTCTTCTGGGACTGTCCTATT
This sequence comes from Ignelater luminosus, assembly GCA_011009095.1. Lineage (NCBI taxonomy): Eukaryota > Metazoa > Arthropoda > Insecta > Coleoptera > Elateridae > Ignelater > Ignelater luminosus. The sequence goes on from VTPC01008137.1 coordinate 51,969, forward strand.
TGTAATATCTTTAACAGTTTTTAGTCAAACTAAAAATTAACACTTTGTTCAATAAAACCCACAACATAGACATAACCTCAAAGAAAACTCAAAAAATAATGAGCATCTCAAATGATAATCTACAGAAAAAACCAAGGAAAATCTATATAACTTGACGCGTAGCTCCTGAATGAACGACAAAATTCGGAAGGGAAAGCAGATTATTTCTACCTTCCGTAGCTCAATTCGAAACATTTGAAAACTGACTGATATGGTGAGGACTTTTCCTAATGTAAATGTAAAAACTCAATTTAAGTTGAGTGTCCTTTGTTCTTATTTTCTACAGATAAAATCATCTATCTAGTGAACATAGTTTTGCCATTGTTATAATTGGGTTTGTTCGGTCACTAACTAACTACTTAGCGTTCTGCAAAAGAGCAAACTTGCTATTTATATTAAACATAAAATTCTATCACTATAAGTATCTTATAACTAAAACCTCCAGTTGATTTCTATTGAATACTTTGAATTAACTAGTCATAAAACTATTGCGGATAAGAAAACGTAACATTCTACTTCAAATGAAAAAAAAGGGTCATAAATCAAAATTCAAAGCAAATAATCCTTATGGGTCAACGATCTGAACCACGAAATTAGTGTTTTGCATACGCTGGTACCGTCTACGATATACTGTTACTATGAGAAATTCATGGAGTGATTATGGTTTGTGCCTGTTTTTAATCGCCAAATTAGTTTGTTAGTTTGCTATTATCGTGCAAAAGGTAATGGTCGAAGTGGGTATTGAACCCGTGATGGTGGAATGGGAGACGCGCTCTCATTCAACTGCGTGACTGCCATGCCGTTTAACGGCTAATGTGTTTTTCAACTTTAAATCTAATTTTGAGTTTTTCGAGTTACATTAAGAAACTAGGGTAATTGACCTGTCTTAGTTTTTATACATTGTGTTATAACAAAAACGTCTGGAAAAGTTTATTCTTCTCTTCTATAAATTAGATTTTTTCCTTAGAAATCTTTTTTTTTAGATGACATAAATCAAGCTTTCGTTTAAGTAAGTACATGTTACGTCGATTTTTAAACGTTTCATAATTTTTAAGCCGCCCCCATTCAACGACCCCTTTCAGTATTCAAAACATCGATTCTATCATAATCCGCGAATGGCACCGCCAGTCTTCAGTGAACTTTATAATAAAACTTAAAGCTCTACTTGATTTAGATCCTGAAACTTATTTTCCCAAGACGTGTTTGTCTCCCCGTTCCCAGCAAACAAATTTGATTGATTGAAATTGACATTTGAGACTTCATTCTATAGTGCAAATATGGTTCGAATAAAATATTCTAAGCCCTTAACGCCGTCTATATTACTATATGAAGGGGGGATTAAGTGGCTGAAAGTTGCCATCTACTAGTAAAATGAAGATGAATCCTCTTACGGGATGTGTGTGTGATTTGTGAACATCCCCTATTCGAGGAAGGCTTTGCTGTGTGAAACTCTCGCGAATACAAAAGCTCTTGATTCTCTCTTTTGCAGTATGCAATCTACGGTCTTGAATTTATAACACATCTTTGTGATTGGAACTCATTGAGAGAATATAAAAGGCTTGACAACACTGCTGTTTTTTATCTTGACGGCTTTCTATCGATTACCAACTATCAGGGGGATTTATTATCGGTGTATCTATTGCTGATTTTAGCCTTTAAATATGCTTTGATTGCAATGGGATTGTTTGTATTTATACTGTCGTGGATGATTTCAGAAAATTGTATTTTCTACTCTTATGATTGCATTAATAAACGTTAAGAATTAAACTTTAGAACATAAGCAAACTTAAAGATTTAATTTTGATTTTAGAGATACTGGCTGACGATTACGAAAGGCTAATATAACTTTCAAGTAGATAACAATTAATTAGAGTCAGATTCGTATTACAACTCTGATCTTTCCGTCCAAGGAACGAAAATAAGTAAAACTGTGCAGCGCACTTCATCTTTGTGTGTGTGCTTTGAAGTCTATCCTTCTTTCTGGTGCATATTTATTGCTTTCATATGAGGGGAATTTGAAGTTAAAAAGTAAGCACGTAGTCAACGCCAATCTGTTTTGTATATTACAAAGTTTCTATTGAATCTAGTTAGAAACATGAATTAGCTATAATTAGTTTTACAAACTACAAGAAGAATATGCATAGCATATCAGATTCCGCATTAAAAAACTGTAAGCGCAGACATATTCTGAAATTATTAAAATATTTAAGTCAAAATGAAAAGTTTCCAGTTGCATCATACAGATAATGTCTTCGGTAGGAGCGTCGTCACAAATTATCAGTCCGTACTCTTTTGAGGTTGACGTGGACTACACGATTACCGTAAATTGACAGCGCTACCAAGCAATGCTGAAAGAATCTCTAGCACCGCAAATACAAAAATTGGGTCAGGGTCATTTTGGCGATTTGTTATGATCATCTAGGTCACTTAAATTGGACTTCTTTCTGTATACTTAAAGTATGGTGTGTTCAGAGATTGTTCAACTACACTGGAGGCTCTCAAAATCAATTAGGACCGGCTCAAAACTTGTCGGTGTTCTTAGGTAAAGATTGCTTTTGCGCCCGTGCCCTTTACTCCTTTTCCTCTCCTATATTACACGATATTTTTATTTATAATTACAAACATTGATGTTAACAAAAATTTAAAAACTTCTTTTCGTAAACTGGTCACAAATGAACCGAATCCCAGCCAAAATGCAGCTGAAAACTAAAACTTTTTTGCAGGCGCTCATGTGGAGTCCACCCTCATCTCATCAGACGATTAATTCAGTGAGGCGACTGCCTCCGGACGCACACTCGTCTGAATTGCAATTCTATGAGGTAAA
>VTPC01008138.1:30114-53435 GCA_011009095.1 Ignelater luminosus
AAAAAAAACTTCATTCAAATCTTGAGGGTAAGTCAATACCAAAGTTTTCTCCAGGTTAGTGTTTTCCATCTTCTGATACAGTTTTTAATTACAGGAGGAACTCCAGCTGCTCAGGAGTTGCGACTTTTTCGTTTTCCAAGCTTTCCGCCTGACCGAGTCTTTTTGTTTTTCTGCCTTCTAGGACAGTTTTTGATCAGGGGAATAACTTTAGCTGTCACGGCAATTGAAATTTTTTCGTTCACCAAGCTACGACCCATATTGAAATTTAATTGTTAATGTAATCTTGAAACAAGGTGGAAAAGCGACTGAGACTGAACCTTTGGTTTCTTGATTGTTATTTTTTTGTTTTAGCATGAAGTGCTGACTTTTTGGAAAGCACAGATTTGTGATTTTCTGCTGTAGTTAATTGCGGGGTAAGTCTGTTGTGATTTATTGCAGGTTTCTTCCTTACTTACATTTTGCGCTCGGCGACATGTTGTACAAGTTGTTTTTTTGAATTTTTCTTTTTCAAATCTTCTTTTGGAAATAAATAAATTTTAATATGTTTACTAACTTCATATTTGTTAACAATTAATCTTGGTACTTATACCGGGTGTTTTATAATCCGTTTGTCTTAATTTATAATTTTGATAGTTGGTATATCTTGTTATTATCTTAACTACTTATTGCCACTAAAGTATCGATTGCATATTTGTAACGGGAAAAAGTCGAAAAAGAGGCCTAATTCCCATATAAGCCAGATATCGGTAGATGTTCAAGCCCATAGCTCAAGTCGAAGACGGGAGGGGGTTTCAAGATAGTAAATAACCCAGGTATTGATGTTCTTACCTGAACCTAAAACTTAGCTTTTAGCTAAAATGCCTAAAAGAAATACCAAAAGGGCGCCAGGAAACAGTACCACACAAAACGATGTAATCCGCCGACCTGTCCTCACATCGACGAATATGGGTGGTCCTAGGAAGTATCACCCTGTATACAGCAACTTGAGATCATATCTGGATGCTAAACTGCAGTCTCCACTCACCCGAAGGAATTTACATTAGCTCCATGAATAATACAATAACATGAGATAATCATAATATCCTAATTTGCAATATAATCTAGCATTTCTTTCTCTTAACTGAAGTAAACTTTGTAAAACGTTAGCCTTATAAAACTCTTGATTCATTAAAAGCAAAATTTAGATTCTTTGTTACTAAAAACCTGGGACACTCACAACACAATACATTACCTGAATATTAAACAAATAAAGCTTGACAAATAAAATACCAAAATAGATAAAACACAATAAGTTTATTACAACTCTAAATTGCAAAAAAATGATTGTTCAGATCTTGGCAACGTAAACTAAATTTGTGATAACCTCAAAATTAATTCAATATGAAATAGTAAAATAAATCAGGTTGACACCTTTTGTAAACATAAACAAACATTTTAAAACTTTACACAAAGAAAATGACATAAATACATGTAAACGAATCTAACGGATTCGTTATTAAACTTTTAAAGATTATTAATCAAAGCAAAATGGCAAATAAATGATAAAATTAAACTGTAACCTATAACTATAATTATATTACTTTAGACAAAAGAAAATCATCAAATTATATTAGTCCGAGGGACAGTGAATTGGTGAGAATAAATCTCTAAACATACTAATAAAGAAATCTAATCCTTTTTCCGGAAAATATTTATAAAGCTGCCCTGATCTAATTAGTTACCAAATTAAACGCTGCATAAAAAAGTTTACAAAAGTTTTACACAAAACAGTATCATAGTTAAAAAATATTTAATTAATTAACCAACAATAAATTCCTATCCAGCTCGTCGCAACCAGATGATCTCGCAAAGAGCGAACATTATAACGCCAACTGGCCATCAAGTATCTTATAATACTTGCAAAAGGTACAGCTTTTTGCATACATAATGTCGCAATACATTCTCTTAATGAATGAATTGATCAAATACACGAAATCTGATTTAGGATGAATCACATAAAATCTGTTCCCTAAGACAACTTTGGATAATTAATATGAAATTAGATTTCGTATATTTAGTTAATTGCTTCATTAAAGAAATGATTTGCTACATTATTTATGCAAAAAGCTGTACATTACCAAAACAATATAGGGAGATTCTCACCGCCCGTGAACTCTATCGCACAAATCCGACAATTGTCGCAACATTATTTGTACCTCACTCTAGAAAAAAAAATATCTAGACACTATACAACCAAAAAGGGGCGAATTCACGGCAGATAAAGTGTTGTTAACAAACGAGACGGAGCGCGAACGCTCAGCGCCCACAGGGCGAGCGTTCCTGCCGGAAGCCAAATTGGAACTTGCGGTCTTCACCGCGAACTATTTTACTCACGGAGCAATTGGAACGAAAATATCAAAAGCTGGTTTCACACCATTAAACCGAATTAACCATAAATGGTCCATTAAAAATGGAATTTTACCAGACGTGATATCTCCAATTTGAAACAGCCTTCCACCAGACGTAGACCGCTGACGATAAATAATACTTTCAAAGAGACGGACCTTAAATATAAACAAAATTTTCTACGAAAGGAAAACTATAAGAAATGTTTAGACGACTAAATCTTATAAAAAGTCACGTACTGTGATAATGTGAACAAAGAAATGGAATATCAAATTTTATAAATGAAATCCGACTATGAATTACTCTTACGATAAAGATATCTTTTACCAACCATAAAAAAACAAAACAATTTGTTAAATGTGTCTTAATAATGACAATGAAACTTAAAGAAACCATAAACAAAATGTTTAATAACCATAAAAATGACTAAATGAATTTTATAAACCGAAACGGAATAATACATTCATAATAAATAAATGAATTTAAAGCAAAACTTGCAGCAAAACCCGGATAATTATGCAAAATTTCAAAATAACATTACATATTTTATTAGAACTACTTACTGTATATATTTGATTTATTCATGTTGCGTACGGATTGATCTTTGATATATGTTTTGCTCTCTATACACTTAGTTAAATATAACTATATCTTATAATAGTGTATATATCCTCCTTACCTACGCCTAAAGCCACTGCTGAGCTTAGTTGGGCTAAGATCAAAAACGAAATTTGTGATAGAATACAAATTCTTGTGTCAACGCGTTTTGTATTGCTTTTATTGGAACGTAATCATTGACGTCATTTCTTCAGTTTAGTTACCAGTGAAACACTGGTTTTATTTTAGTCAGTATTATCCATCCATCTACTAGTTTCTATTGCGCTATACTAAATTTTTTTCTTTACGCCATCTTTGAAACTAAAACAAATTGGGAAATGTTTTTGATTTTGTTTGCGTTATCATTTTTTTGGAAATCATATAGGAGTTCTACAAAAAAATTCTCTATGCACTTGCACACTACAGTGTTATGAAATAACCAAGTTTCTTTAATTGAAATCTTGATTTATTACTGCAGACAGGGCTTTGCATTAATCCACACAACAAGTTACATGCTAACTGGTAGTAAATAGATTATCATTTAACTATTAGCTGCAACTTCTCATCTGTTCTTTTAAGTAATTTGCTTTGACGTTCTGCATGCTTATTGTTATATATAAAAAACCTCGATATGTCAAAAGTACTATTAGATTGCAACTGACGCTGTTTGTAAAGTAAAAATTAAAATAGTAAATAATATAAAGTACATTTATCATTTCAATCCGATTTCAGCAATATTATAGAGAAGTTGTTGGACAAAAGCATGTCCAGGTCAGCTTCTGTTCTTGACACAGACATTTAACAAAATTTCTAGGCGAGTACAACCCTACTCTAAGAGCTCACTGCTAAATAATAAACTCAATGTATGATTTTGTCGTAAAACCGAAGATCAGTTTTAAATATTCTATTTCTTTCCACAATAGCTTTCGAAATAATACTCTTTAGACGAAAATTGTTAAATATTATATTTACAAATGAAGACATCAATCAAATAATTTTTAAACCTTCATGAATTATGTATTAATATTTGAGTAAACGCCGATACCGTTTTCTTTATTATCATTCAAGAATCTTAGGAAAGCTTCACTTGCCGAGGCACCCTTTTCTCGTGATGATGGGTGTTAAATTACAGGTAGATGAAACTGGGAGTGAAAAAATTTAAAATAATTTCCCTAATTTCCTATTTAGAACGTGTTAACCCCAGAACATTTATTACAGTAATTACATTTTGTTTTAATTTCTTTTTAATGATTTATCGTGCTTCTGGTTTTTTCCGATTTAATGAACAGAATCAAATTTAAAAGATAATTTTCAGGTTAAATCGATGTGTAAAGCGTCAACTTATCTACATCCCTAACGCTAAAAATGATGATGATGTTTTTAAATATTTAAGCTGACTACGTTTTTGTAAAAAGTAATTTTTCGTACTATGCAAATTTTAGTTTCAAGCTTTTAGGAAATTGAAAACCTTACAGAATCTTTCAAGTTACTTTTCTTTGAAGTTAAAATCTATTTTTTGTACTCTACAAGAATGTTTAAAATATTTAAATTAACTTTATTGCGAGGTTTAATATTGCCCATTTTGTGAATTTGCTGTTGTTTGTACTGCTATCTGATTTAAAATATTAGATAAAGTCTACATTCTAGAACCATTAGTTAGTATGATACTGTTGTCTTTCTGTTTTTACTAGAGGTAACAACGAACACTGATTAAGCTTTGTTCCAAATTTCTTTAGCATCAGTTTAGTGTGGTGAGCAAAAATATCAAAATATGGGCAATAGTCCCTCGGTGTTCCTGTCCTTTATTTGCTGGATTTTGGGGTTGTGTACGGCTACAGACTATCCATCCAAGGAGCCGCTAAAATGTAGCTAGAACATCACCCTTGCCTCCTGGTGTGAAGAACATTTATACCTTCGCGAATTTACATGTCTGTTATTTACGCTTTATTTGCTCTTTTACTGGATATACTTATTGAACGCCGTCGTCCGTATTGTCGGCCACCAAGCGCCTCTTAAAATGGTGGGTTGAGAGGATTTATTATTTTCTTAAAATCTTTAATAATATCTTTCAGTCTTCCAAGGCTGCCGACTTGTACTAGGCAAGTGAAAACCTTAAAAGTTTCAAAAGTTAGATTTTCTCTCATGTGAGAGTGTTATATACTTAAAGAGTTTGACGATTTCGGTGCACCCCTCTATATTGCGATTTAAAAAAATTATCTAAAAAAGTTACTACAATACGACTGTTCAAAATGTAGATGTGAGGGTATAGTTGAATCTAGAATTTGCTGCAAATTTTAAATGTGTTCAAATATACGAATAATCCATTCAAAATAAGAAACTTGACGTCATTTCTGGCAACACTAAAAATAATGATAATTGAAACTCGCTTCAATTTAGAACATGAAAAAGGAGGGTTATTACTTCTGATTCCTTTATTTGGGAACGAGCTCTAGGCTCCTCCTAAGCCAATAATGAAAATTCTAGGAAAGCTGAAAAAGTAAGGCTAGGATGAAAGGTAATCAAATTAATGGAAATTACTGTTCTGAGATTTATGTATACCAGCAAAAAAGGTCAAGGAAAAGCTTAGCGAAAAAATTCAATCTAAAGATTGAAACTCTGGACCCCAGAATTTGAAAGATGCGCGTTGTAAGCTGAAAGATTTATTAAATAACAGGTTTATAACAGACATGCAAGATGACACAAATGAAAAGTTGTAATCGATATCTTATCCCTTATAACATAATCAACAAGTTGCCATATCTTTATGCGTTTTCCGCTATTTCTGTTAATGAGTGTTTTATTAAAGCCACTTCGAATCAGAACTTGCTTTAACCTTGAAGATTATCTAGTTTTGTAATTTAATTATTTGCGCGGTTAACGATTAGTGCTCTCAACAAAGGAATTGCGTCACCTAATTTTAAGGTACAATACAATACAAATACAACAGATAGGGATCGTTCTGTGCAACGATTTATGTACTAAGTTTCTAGAAAAAAACAATTATCTTATTACTCTTAAACCAACGTTTTGGTGAAAACACGTAAGTACTTAGCAATCTCTAATTGCCAAAAATGTTTAGGAAAGATTTAATAAACGGGCAAAACTGTTAACAATGTTAAACTGTAAAGAAACCTTGAAAAGGCTGCCGCTTCTAATAGGGTGAAATGTAATCCAGTAGGTATCAACAAATGTCAAAAATACCGAATTCTTAATTGATCCAATATAATTTTCATAATTAAAAAAGTTAAAATGTAAGTCTGTTGAGTACTTCTTTTAAGTTCTATGTAACTGTATGATCACTGTCGTGTTCAACGTTATTTTCCAAAGGGAAACAAAAATGCTTCTATATCTTTTCAGCCTAGAATGCAAGTGATTACGTGGTAACTTCGAGGCAGATCAGTTACGTGATTGTTCCCACTTTCAACTTTCAGTCTTGGTGTGGTGACTAGAATAGCAAACTTTGGTACTAGTTGTGCTTGTCGACGTTCTTCGGTTGTATGGTGGAGAAGTAACTAAGTAGTCTAGTACGGAGTCGGCGGTCTTGCTGGTAAAGTGTTGACAAAGGTGGAGTGAGTCGGTTGTTTGCACTAGTGGTAGAGGTAGTGTTTTGGTAGCGTTTTTTGGTACACTCGCCCGCTGTGATTGTGGAGCAAACAGTACTGGGACGACGAACCTACTAGTTGTGCGCTCTGAAATGAGCAAATTAATTAAGCGAGCAGAAAAGCTATAAACTCATGAATAATCCAGTCTCTCCTTAGGACATGGACGTCCGTTAGCCGTGTGGCGGGAAAGAGATCTTCGGTAGCATATGGCTTCTAATTACAAAATGAACCAAAACTGTAACAGGAAGTGGATGGCCTCAATTAAACACAATCTCGGAAATCTGGCCAGGACAGCGGATCACAGTGAGAGAGGAAGGGACTGAGAACACGGAGAAACTGCGGCTGTTATCTACACGGCACTGCGCTTACCACAATAGTCTATGATATAACAGCTAAACTTGATGAGTTATGTAATGTTATTTTATAATTCTACGTCATCTTAATATTTTGCAAATATTAATCATTTTCGTTTATTACATCTTTAGTTGAAAGCATCATTCTCAATTTATTTTACACGATATTTACTTAAATATAAATGTGGTTTCCTTTAAAAAAAAACTGTTTAACGTACTTCAGTTGTTCAAATGTCCTGGAATTGTGTCGGCTAGACGTTGTTTCGAGCCAAGCTTGTTTTAACCTAGGCACTTCTACACCTAAAAATTTTCACCGTATATTGGTGCGAGTTGTGCTTATATACGGATTTTGTGTGATTCCGTCTTTTAAGGGACACCGAAGGACTCGAAAAGTGCCGCCTCGTCTGCTACAAGCTTCAACGGGCAAGGAGCGTTCCAATATACAGATAGGAGTGTTCGTTTCGCTATCTTTAATCCACTTATGTTTAGTACGTTCAGCGTATTCATTGCCATCAGGGTGTTCTATATACATTATGTATGGAGCGTTTTCTGGTAAGGGACTACACCAGGAAATACGACAATTTTGACATGGTTCCTAACACCCATACCGATTCTGTCATCCTTAATTCATAAGTGAGTTTTTTGTCGAATCTTATTTAATTTATGTTTGGTTACTTTGGGAATCCCCCCTTCTCCAACGTTTTGAGCTGCTGTGTGTACGGTCTTAGTCTTATCGGGCAATACTAACTACATTTTGACTAACAGGCACTTCCACCCACTTTATATACTAGACGTCAGAAGGCTTAACTCAGCTGATGTAGGTAATGGCCATAGCCTCTTGCTGGGGAAAATTAAAATAAAATCTAGATCACGAAAAAAAACCGAAAACAATAGCCCAAATAGAAAAAATTAATACAAAAATAATATGGGACTCCTCAACGAACGAGTTATATAAAAAAGGCTAAAAACAAAAATAGAAGCAAATGCGCTAACAGAGGAGGCGCCAATCTCAGCTGGAAAAAAAATAAAAATGAACATGAAGCACTTGAACAAGACCCTTAAATAGAAACGATAGAAATATATATACAACTCCATAGTTTTGCCCAGAAGTCAAACTAAAGTGTAAAAAGAAAAAACGAAACGATAACTTTGCTGAGACAAGTAAAAGAGCAGTATTGGGAAATTTTCTCGAAACGAATGGAAAATGACTTTTATGGTCTTAAAAAATAAATATGACGGATGATAAGATCACAAAGGAAAGAGATTAACGAATTAGTTGAAACCAACCAAATACCCACGGAAAACTGGATTAACTATCTAACTGAACTATATAACGCAGAAGATACAAAAGAAATAATGACCATACCAGAATTAGTAGTCAATGAGAATATTGAAATTGAAAAGGCTGACGTACAGCTAGCTTTACACAAATTAAAGAATAGGAAACGCCCTGGACAAGACGGAATCTCAAATGAACTATTGAAATACGGGGAAGAAAGTACAACTGACAAAATTAATCAGAAGGATTCTTTACTACTATAAAATCCCACAACAAAGATTCTAACAAACAAAATTAATAGTCTCACTTCCCTAGAAGATGAACAGCAGGGATTTAGATCAGACAGATCCCGCACAGAAAAATCAATTGAGTACAACAAGCCTGCCTATATATGTCTTATCGACCTTGTAAAAGCATTTGATCGGGTCCAGTTAAAAGATATCATGCACTTCCTCTACAATAGACAAATTCCATATAATCATAATCTGACCAAGACTATAGAGAATACACGGCAAACCAAATCCAAGCAAAGATAAACGGTGAACTCACCAAACCGATACCGTCTGGGAACGGCATTCGCCAAGGAGACTCACTAAGCCTTTTGCTTTTCAACATCATCATCGACGAAATAACAATAAAAAGTGCGTACAATGAGAGGATATGCAATAGGAGAAAGTGATGCAGCACTAGTTGCAGAAAATGAAAACGACCTACAACGACTCCTACCTCAATCCCGCAGCACAACTAAACTATTTAATATGACTATATCCACCTCCAAAAAAAATGCATGACAATATCAATAAACAACAAATCAATAAACAGGCGATTCGCCTTGAATAAAAAAGGAAGAAAAAAAAAACTAACACTAATACTAACGCGTCTTTTAGCATGCGGTAAAAAGCATCTGCCAATAGGTGACTGAACCTGTTTTAAACCCAAAAGCCATTTTAAAGTATCAAGGAGTACCAAACTCTTTTTTGAAAGCTTGACTTCAATTTGATAATATTTGATAACCGGCGTGTAAACAGTAGTCAATAAACTAATCTTGCGGCAAGCAACAAATCATTTGTACATTGTAATGTTATTTTAAAATTCGCACTAAATCCGCCCCTGTTTTTCAATTTCGTTCAGGTATTTGTTTTCTTGACGCGCAATATTTAAATTGTTTCATTAAACGAATGTTTGTTATAATGTTATTTTAAAGAATTAATATTTTTGTGGTCTCGACACCTAGACTCCAGTAGACGTGTCTTTCGTTGATTTCCAATATCAAATTCCCAGAATCATTAGTTGCAATATTGCAGTCACACAGTCTCGGGGAAGTCAAATTTAAACTAGCGAATCTACAAGTAAAATTTTTCATTGTCGCATAAAGAGTATTAATGTCTTAATCTGTTAGGGTGTATATCTGACTTTTTAACCCCACTTCCGTAAGTACGAACTGCGTAACAAAAAACGCAGAGGTTAGGCTTTACGTGGATAGCAGTTGACTTGAACCAACGTGTGGTAATTCTCGACGTTTAGCTTTACATCCCCTAATTGGATTCAAACCAAATTAAGTGAAGCGACCCTCTTAGAAAAAAAAGAGATCGGACTGGAGAAATCGTAATTTCTTCGTGTCAGAGACGCGCAATAGTCGCGGAAGAAAGTGGTTTGTTTGCCAACAGCAAGGCTTATAAATTTCGTTATCGTGGGGAATGTATAACCCAAATATAATTACGCTGGTGTCCTCCAGGAAGCAGAAATTGTAGAGGGTAGGAACGCAACCATTTTGGCCCCGTTGGTGTAGCATCTGTGTGTATACTACAGTTTGGAAGCTCCGCAAAATTTTAATAGTGCCTGAGACTCAGTGATTTTCGTTTATAAAATTGTGTGTAAACGCCTGGATTTTGTTCTTATGTTTTTTTGTGATTAACGTAAATAAGTGGTTGTCCTTCGAAATTAAAGTTTTCTCAATTATTGGATCTAGCTGCCTTTCGTCGGAAAACAGAGGTCTGCACATACCTTCTGGAAAAAAGAATTCCTGTATGAGTAAGAAAGAAAACCTGCTATGTTTTATTATATGAATTTTAATGTTTAAAGACTAGGAGAACGTCGAACTTTGTGAAATATTTTATACGAAAACTTTGCTTAGACAGGATCAGTTTCGTATTGTTTTATTGAATCATAATTTTTACAAGTAACTTTTTAACTAATTTGTAACAGGAACGTTCCCAGGTAATTCTAGCTGGTGTTTGATAAATTCTTGCAACAAAACTACTAACTTGGCAATCATTTCTTTGTTCTTAAATGTAATGTTCAGTTGTCAATATTTAACAATTTATGGTCAAGTTTACCTTAGTCGGGTTAATTAATATTTGAATTTTGATCTTTTGTGTTCTATTTTAAAATTTTAACGTAACAGAATCATTTCGCTTTGTTTATTGTAATAATTTGTTTTTCTTATAGTTTGTTTCTGTTTTTTTATTATTTTATCGATACTGTTCTTCAAACAGAAATTAATTTATGCCTCTTATTGATATTCTTTTGTAGTGTTATTTTGTTATTGTTTTTATATTTTTGTTTGTGTGTGTTTGACTCATTTTTTTTATTATCATTATTGTTTTAATAAATGTAAGTAAGGTCTACTTCTTGTATTTTTGTTTTTGTAAGTTGATCTCTGGTCCAGGCGAAGTAGCTTAATTTCATTATTTTGTTCTTTTGGCTATCAAAAAGCACGTAGTGTATATTCCAAATTTCAATTATAGACTAGATATCTTTGCTCAAGAGAGGAGTAAATATTGAATTGGCATTTCTCTCTTGTATCGTTTTAAAAGAAGGAAGTCTTCAGAGGACTTCCTTAGCAAAATTAAGTAAGACAAATCAAGTGCTTATACAGTGTTTATTTTGTGTATTGAGTCTCATTGGTGAAACGTGAGAGCGAGTTTTAATAGAGCTTCCACGAGGTAAGTTACACACAGGGTGAGGTTTCGTAAGAGGCCAATATACAGGGTGTCGGATTTACGAGTAGTCGCGTGACCGACCATCAGAACCCTTCGATCTACGACTGCTGGCGCCCTCTTTTACGACCATCTATTAGTTTAATAAGAGTTTTGGAAAACGGTGAGCTTCTCTGTGTGAGAGATTAGCCAAGTTTATTTGAGAATCCACCCCATCTGCGGCATGAGCTACGGGATTTAACATCTACCATTGGTCTGGACGGGACTTGTGCATACCTTTGAGCATAAATCAAGTACAGTAAATTTATTTAGTATCTGATAATCCACTTATAAATGTGTGCCACCTTCTCATCCAGGGGAAGAAAAAATGATCAATACACGCATTTCACACACGATATTATGATTTAAGAGTTCTGTGCAGTTTAGGAGGCAACATTCTGAGGAGTAACGTCACGATAGGTTCATGGAAAGCTAGTTTCTAATGCTTCTGCTTTTGAAGATAGCTTTTTTACTAAGCTGACAATATCAATGTTTCCTCCCCTTAAAAAGAAGGATATCTAATGCTTCTTCTATGGAACATAAAACTGAAAATATGCAAATCTATATTAGATGTAGAATAAAATTCATTAGAAAGAAAATCGATAGAACTTAAGGTACAACTAAAGTCCATGTCAATCATTTTCTAAAATGTTCATTCTCGTATCTGTAATATAATAATTAATATAGAGTTTGACACAAGATACTTCAGATGATAGTTAATTGATATCACTATTAACATATTATTGTGTTTATTGTCCGCGGGATGTACACGTATATTTACTGTGTTCCAAAATCGTACAATAATATTCTCTTAAACATACAATACTGTTAGTCAAATTGTGTCTTAGTGTTCATTTATAACCCTAGGATTAGTACTGTGCTTTTTATAAGTGATTATGTGTTTTTTGTGTTAATAAAAAGTGAAAATGGGAAAACGTATCGACGAACTGAAAGTTACTGAATTAAAAACAGAGTTAAGTAAAAGAAACATATCCACCAGCGGTAAAAAGAATGAACTCATTAATAAATTAAAAAGTGAACTGAATTCAAGTTTTGTGAATGAAAATGATAAGAAAAATACGACGGTATATAAAAATAATGCACGAAGGTCAAGAACTAAAAGATTGTATTATTGCTATGATAGTGAGATTTTGTTATTGAGAAATAAAATAAATAAACTGGAAAATAAATTAAAGGTTTTATTGAAAAAGCGAAAAGCTAGTAAAACTACGAATAAAGTCGTTGAAAATTCGACACTTAACTGCGATAAAGAAATTAATAAACTAAATAATCTAAATTTGGAAATAGAAAAACTCATTCTTGCAAACAATAAATTGCAAACTACCATAGGAGAGATGAAAAATGAAATAAATAAATATAGAACTAAGAATAGTCCGGATACTTCGAAGGTGACTGACAAAGAATATGTACAAGGTAAAGCTGAAAAAAATCAAAATAAGAAAACTAAATCTACAGTACTCCTACTAGCAGATAGTCAGGGTCGAGGTTTAGCAAATCAACTACAAGTAAATCTGGGCAAGGATTTCTCAGTCAATGGGATATTTAAACCTAATGCAACATTTGAAAGCGTAACTGCCGAGGTGAAAAGCATGACTTCAAATCTTACTAGTGAGGACTTCTTAATTATTCTAGCAGGTAGTAATAATGCATTAGATGGGAAGACAGTTACTACTGATAATTTGTCAACTATAAGTAATATCGAAAATACAAATGTCATAATAATTGCCGTCCCATACTGGAAGGGTCGACCAGTCTTAAATGAGTTTACATATAAGATCAATTTACAAATATATAGCGAACTTGTGGTAGGAAAGCAGAACTTTTCATTATTTGATATCAACACCATAATGAATAAGACAGACTTTACTCTTCATGGTAGACACTTAAATTCAAAGGGAAAAAAGAAATTGAGTTTTAGATTATCGCAACTAATTACACAGACTGAAAGATCAATAAATAATAAAATGCAGTGGATTAATTATTCAAATTTAATAACAGTTTCAGAAAATGTAACTTTTATTAACTCCAATAATAATTTTCAACTGGGTCAAACAGCATCTTCAGCGCTCTATCCAAATTTACCACAAACAGATGAAGAACTGCAAGGATTCAGGTTGCACAGACAATCGTTTTTATAAATTGTACACCGTCGCAATCACAACCAAACAAAAAAATTATTAATAATCATAGTGAAAACAATAACTTATTTATTTACTATCAAAATGTTCGTGGAATGAGAACAAAAATTATACATCCAAAATATGTCCCATTTATAAATCTGGAGATAAAACATTAATAAAAAATTACAGACCAATATCTATCTTATCTAATTTCGCTAAAGTCTATGAATCAATATTATACAATAATAAATTCCACTATGTCAAACACAGTATAAATTTAAATCAGCACGGGTTTATGAAAGGAAGGTCAGCAGCTACTAACTTGTTTCATTTCACACAAAAAGCTTCTGATATACTAGAATGTAGAAACCAACTAGATGTTATAGATACCGACTTTTGTAAAGCATTTGATAAGGTAGACATTACACTGTTATTAAATAAGTTATCTAATATTGGTTTTACGAAGAGATTACTAAATTTATTCGAATCCTACTTAAGTGGTAGACAACAGTTTGTAGAATACTTTGGATATAAATCCTATATGTTTTCTGCAACTTCAGGGGCTCCTCAAGGATCAAATCTTAGGCCCCTACTTTTCTTAATTTTTATAAATGACATTGCTACTAACATTAAAAATTCTGAGTATTTAATTTATGCAGACGACTTTAAGATTTTTAAAGAGATTCGGACGGTAAATGATTCATATCAACTTCAAACTGATTTAAATACAATTTACGATTGGTCAATTCAAAATAATTTACTTTTTAATATTAATAAATGTGTTGTGACAACTATTGCCAGGAAAACTAAGGTTATAAATTTTGCTTATACATTAAATAGTACAGGTCTACAAAGGAAATCTGAAGTACAAGACCTTGGTGTAATTTTTGATCAGAAATTAACATTTAATGCCCATATTGAAAGCATAGTACGTGAGTATTGTAGAAGTCTTGGCTTTCTTATTAGAATTACTAAAGATTTTAATAATACAAACAGTCTGCACATTGTCTTTAACACCTTAGTAAGAACTACCTTAGAATATCTGTCTATCTTATGGAATCCTTATTACACATACCAAATTTTAAAAATTGAAAGAATTCAGAAGAAATTTCTAAATTACTGTTATTATAAAAATGAAAATAAAAAATTTGAAGGAATCTACCAACAACTATTAAACTATTTTAAAGTAGTTTCGTTACAAAAAAGAAGGCAGGGCGCGCAAATGTGTTTCCTATATAAGATTATTACTGGATTAATTAATGATCAAAAACTACTGCTCTTAATAGATTTTGGTATACCTTCATGTCAAACCAGGCAAACTGCCTTGTTACAGTACAACACTCCACAAACAAATTATCGCTTGCAATCCCCACTTATCAGTATGTATAAACAGTCTAATAACATTTCTACCGACATTAACATTTTTGGATCAACTTTCAATCAATTTAAACGTAATTTAAAGCAAACCGCAATCGAGAAATAAACACAGCTGGTGCTACGTATAAGTCGTTGTTACTGTTAAATATTGTATTGTTATATACTATACCTTGTTGCATGTTTATTTAGAAATCAAATATTTATTGACTATTGATATACACCACTTTTACAAAGTTTTAAGTACAAACTGTGATAGCTTAGTAAGTACCTGTCTTTCTTGCCATCATTTTATTTATTGAATGTTATACCTCTCGTATGTAAATAATCAGTTGTTTTTTATAGATTTAACTCAATCTCTGTCTTATATTTCCCAAAGAAAATTTTCTCCAAAATACTTCCAAACAAAAAATCACTTAAAAATCTCAAGAAACGAAAAAGTAATTAATTGAGAGTTGATGCTTTTTTTATTGGATGAAATTTTCTAAGGGAAATAGTCAGCAAGTTCAAATACTATTCTTTTGTTTTATATTTCATTTTTATTGTTTTACCCTCAATAGAGAAACATGTATCAGTGTGAAACCCTTTATTTGGGACTTACCTGTTGGGTTCACAAATATTTAAATAAATAAATAAATAAATAAATAAACATCTTCATTGTAAAACTAAAATCTGTTAGTGTTATAATAAATAAATCTCCTATGATCTCATTTAACGTTCGTGATGAGAAATTTACAATTTTATGTTAACATTATTCAGAAAATATGGAAACACAACATATAGTATTAAATCCTGAACCATACAACCTGTAACAGTTCCTGTTTTTGCTATAGCAAATCAATTTAAAAGCTTGAAGCTACTGCAACTCACATACATCAACTTGGTCTCCCCTACTTAAAATAAATCATATCTCTCGTATACACATGCAGCCTAGCTAAACGTTAAATTAACGGATTAACACATAAACTAAGCTCCGATTACTCCGGTAATTTAAATAATACTATCGTCACAATTTAACGTGCAGTTAAAACGTATATAGAGAGAGCAGGAAACGACATGGAGTGTGCGGTATTCGTAATATGCAGTAAATTGTACGTCTCTGAAGGCAAGGTAATTTCCTTCTTGAAATAGGCGTAGGCTTACCAACTATGCAGAGGATTTGGACCGCTGATTACGCTCTTCATCTTGCAAAACGCGATTTATTTTCACTTTACATTGGCGCGAAAATAAGCATTTTATCATGGATCCTAAATATAAATGAAGAGAAGGAAGATTACAAGTATATTTTAAAATAGAAAAAAATGTACTATAGAACAAATTTAAACGAGATTTTATGTTTCAAATGATACCAAAAATGTAGTAAACGTTGTCTAGTGTTTATTAGAATTGCTACATATTTTATTGGAGGGTTCATTTAAGGCTATAGCGTCCTATACAAATAAAGGGTTAGCGTTTCTAGTTTATTTCATGCAAATGAGTTTTAACCATTGTGGCTTTTGTTCGTGTTAAGGCGAATGACCTTCAATAGAATTAATGCTTTGATTCTTTATATCGCACTAACTATACATTTTTATTGTACTTACTTCTAAACATTTAAACAGTTTTCAGGTCTATATTAACATAATATTAGACAGCTGGTAGTAACTATTACTTTATTATGCGAATTCTTGGTTGCTTTTATTCATTTAAATTGCTTAAGATTTAAAATTAGTCTACTTGATTAATTTTAAATTACATTTGTTTGCTTTCATTTCCATTACCTTACAGGAAAATACGTCAAGATTTAACATTTCTAGTGTTTTTACTATAAGTTTTAAAACTTATATTTATCTAAAGTTCTAGCCTAATGGTCTGCACCTGTTTTCATTCAAATTATCCAGACAATTATATTAAAACAATACAGGACCTTATCTAACAATATTAGATCAAAATGACCAAAGTCTATTCATTTCAAGTAACACAATAAGCTGCGTTTATAAAACATTTCTTAATCCCAACTGTTATGTCTTTTATTCTTGATAAAAGATAGTCCTTGCGTTTATCACAGCGGTATTATCGAAGGCTTCTTTTAGCAATTATATTACACTTGGTTATTAATACTTTATTTAACAGTAAGTACAGAAATCTTGACAAGACTTGGTTGCGTGTGTTTATTATTATCAACATGATACTGTAATGGTATTTCAATAATATACAGAACAAGATTTCCAGCGCATCATATTTTGTAATATTTACATGGGAAGAATCCCACTCACAGAAACCTTAGCAGCACTACGGACTTAGAATTCTTGCAAAATTCACACCATTCCTCAAATGCACATTTTCAAAAACTGTTAAAAAAATAAAACCAACTGTTACTTTAAACAATATCAGCCCTATTAAAAGGGGCCTTTTTCTCAAGTTATTTTCAAAAAATGTTTAATCTCAACGTGCACAAAGACGAGAATTTGTCTTGGTAAAAGATTTAAAGCGACTTGTCAATAGTAGAATATCGGTTGATCTGAAAAAGTCGTTGCTCTTTGGTTATTCGCAAACGTTACTTTAACGTAAATGTGCACCTTGGAATGATTCAAAGAGCTGTTTCGTGACGAACTGGAATACACTTTGCTATTGTAATCCTTATCAAGCTAACTCTAAAAGCTTTTGAATAAGCTGTCACATTTTCGATATCGACAAAATACAATGGAAATTTTAAGAATGACGATTTAAGCAGAGAAATCTTTTAAAACTACTGTAAACTACAAAGTTTAAAGTTTACAAAGATCTTTCTTATCATTTCTTTCACTGGAAGGGGTTTCTCAAAAGGCCTTTAATGAAACAAGTGATCTATCTATGGTCCACATTTGTAACGGTTCGCTACTTTTCATAAATCATAAATCTTTTTAAAATCCCTCCAAATATTAATTAAATTAGGTTGGAATGGGAATAACAAAAAACAATGTAAGTTCGTATCTTTGATTTTGTTAAATCGATTTAATATTTGGGTTCCACATTTGTTAAATTGAATCAGTAGTTTAACATTTGTTTAGATTTTAGTTTCGTTCGAAGATTTTCTAAATTTCCAACTCAAATTAAAAAAGTAAACTAAAGATCGAAAATCATCAATCACCCTTATAAATTAGTTTTTACAGGTTAAGCCAAGGTGTTGTTGGTCCTTACAAGCAACAGGTCGTTGTGATTTGTGAATGTTTTTTTGTTGGTATAATTAACTCACAAGGTGTGAGTCTTAGTGGGAATTTTTCCGTCGTTAAATTCCATTGTATTATATTGTCGTCGACTTTGTATATTGAGTCATCTCACATTGTTCTCTGCAGCTTGGACAAAGAGGGCCGTTGGAGTTAAAGTTGTAAGGTAAACCTGCGAAACAGTAATAATATGACTAACAACTAGGAGCTCAAGGTCCTAGGCCAGCTAAACTCGGGGGGTAGGCTTTGGGTGCGGGACGGCTAAGATTATACTTACAATAAAACACCTGATATTAGTTTACCAAATACGTATATTGAAATAAACAAGGATGGTAAAAATTACAAAGTAAAGGTTTATTTTTGAAGTAACCAGTAAAACAGATTTCAACGGAAACAAAATTAAATGGAATAATGATCTATAAGTTTATAGTTAAAATACAAAAACATTATATGAATTTAAAGAAATAAATCGATTATAAATAAAAAAAACTACTAGAGGTAACCATAGTTACAGAATTTGAAACAAAATTTAGAATACAGGATCCTAACTTTTAAAAAAACATTGCAATCAAAAAATGTAATAAAAGGACTAATTATAAACAGGAAAATGAATAAACCAAATGCAAAGCAACATTAAAAAATTAGAAAATAATAGCAAAAATATATGACACAAAAATTATCAAAGTAAAATATAAAAGTATAAACCAGGTTATCTGTACTCACACACAACAAATAATCTCAAGTTGTTTCAAGGCAAAAGGAAAAAATTAACACATCAAAGTACTGCAAGAAACAAACTCCGATATCGCAAAATTAAAACATTGAAAGGAAAATTTAATTAAATGAGAAGTCTAAAAAAGAACTTGAAATTATTTAGGTGTACTGAAATTTAATAAACATAAAAATACAATTTAAAATTAACAATCGGATAATAATTGAAGGAATGAATCAATTTTACCACAAAACGCAGGAAGCAGCTTTCGATCGAAATTGCTTGCTAAAAGAAAGAATTATTAAGCTGGAAGCACAAAATAAATAATCATCAATTACATCCGAATTGTGCATTTATCAAAACTTTAAATGATAGGAACAAAACAAGAAAATTGAATTAAAGGGAGCTTTTTTTTTTAAGAAATAAAAGATCCTTAATAAATCTGGTGAGGTTACTCTAATTTTTTTTACTAAGCAAAGATAATTTTGTAATGGAAAAAAATAACCAAATTTAACTGAATTAAATTATTCGCTAACGAGGAGCCGGAGAGATTCTCAAATTGGGTTGATAGTCCACTGCCAGAATGGATTCCTATAATATTTTGCGTATGGATGACGATGAAACTGAATTGTACCCAGCATTCACTGCTACAGCCAGATTTAATTAAATTTAACCCTGCTTCTTGAAAAGCACGCAGGGCAACTCGGGTGCAACTTTTATTACTCGTATTTTTCCCCACAAAATAAAAAAAAACTAGAGACAAAAGAGACCATCGTTAGTAACAAACCCGTAAGAGATGAAAGAAAAGATCCGAACTTACCCCTTTTTTAAAAAAAGGGTTTTCAAACAACAACGAAAAAACCTTCCTCGCAATTCCTAGGTGAAGATCACCACACACTCTCACGTGTCGAATCTTTCTGTTCTGCCTGCGCGTTGCATTTCCCTAGAATTTGAAAGCGTGTATCAATTGTCAAAGGAACTTTAGTAAATACCGGGTGTTTCACACGGAAGAAAGATGATATACCGTACAATTAATCATGTGGCGGGCTAATAACCACAAAAAGACCGTTACAAAGTGCAAAACAGGGTTTAGCATCCGAATACCCGAGAAATTAAAAACGCTGGAAGCGAACCAAATAAAATCTGAACTTTTTTTATAAATATATTTATAGCTTGAAATTTTTATATACGTGACTAAGAAACAGGGAACTTTGATTATGATATTAAAAACATAGGTAGCTGTAAATAAAGATAATATTTGTTTATAATTAAACTATTTTTGTTTAAATAAAAATATTTCCAATTAGAAAATACATAAAAGTTTGTTCTTATGGATCTTTCTCTTTTATTTATGCATGTTTGCGCTTCGTTTAAATTTTGAAATTTTCTTTTATAAACATTAGTACAGTTTGAAACATGGATATGTTGTTAAAAACGTAATTAGTTGTAAACATAAATAACTTTGATGACGTCATCTTAAGCTTGAGTTTAATAAAAAAAAGTTAGAACTTGAAGTTAGGTGTAGTTAGTTATGAAAATTTGCAGTTAGTGAACTCTTTCTTTAATGTGGTAGGAAAACCTGCGAATTTACGTATCCAGATGCATTAGTTAAATTTATTCCTCAAATTTATCGACCAGCGATGCTGAAATAAAATCTTTCTTTAATATTAACAATTCCGTGTGTACATATGTTCTTCTCTAGAAATCACATTTTATCTTTTCTCCTGTAAAATAGAAACCGCTCGTTTAACGTTCTTTATACTGTTAAATTTACGACTTTGTAATATTATTTCTTCCAAGAACTTTCTAATAAAATATTTTCTTTTCTTATTAAAAGCAATGCATAAAAGCGCTGTATATAATAAAATTATCTCCAGTTTCGTATTTTATAAATTCAAACATCATGTTTCGAGAAAATTTCGCCCCTTTACCTTTTATTCGTTTAAAATCTTATGTTCTTTTGGATTGTAAAACTGTCACCTTGTCTAGTTCAGGATAAGATTTATTTTCGCATTTGGTCCATTAACCAAAGAGGGCAAAGCCCGAGCTTCTAACAGATTCAACTCATACCCTTGTTGTCGTTATTAGTGTTTCTGGTATCACGAGCTCCGCAAGACCAATAAACTACTTGACCCATCCCTTGAAGGTTGGAGAATTGTCATTCCAAACGACAGTTTAGGGAGTTCTGCCAAGGGTCGCGAATAAGCAAGTCACGCGCACCCGCTTCTTTCGTGTGTGTAAAGTTTGAACTTAGAAAATTTCACGAATCCCGGGATAATCTCAAGTGGTTGAAAAACATCCACAAGGCCCCATACAAGCCTGAGTGCACTCGTGAATAATTCTGTCTTTGTTAAACAAATAAGTTGATAATTCCTGGGTTTACCAGAAGTATCGTTATCATATTAGTGGTTAAATAAACTTTACGTCTTCTCGACGGATTCACCAAACTATTCTCACAACGAACTCATAATAATTTTATCGTCTTCACTCTCTTATCGTTTTCGTGCCTTGCGAAGCAACCATTGAAGTTACCGCACCCCTTGTGTACATACAGTTCCGTCAAATCTTCTGCGAGTGTTGTACCGCTTTGCATTTTGTTAAAGACAATAAACACCTACCTACAGTAAGTATGTACGTAGAGTGTAGCTTCGTGGCTGGAAATCTAATGTAGTAGTTAATAAATTTTGTGCAAACCAGTGCGCAGTGCAGTGATTGTAATTTGTACCATAAACTTGGATACCTTTTTGAATAGTTCCAGTTTCACGGTAACCAATTTTTAACATTAAAAATTTGTACTTTGTGGAGAAGCTAACGTTGGCACGTAGTGTTCCGCAGCCACGAATTTGGTTGCTTGCCGATGTGAATGTATTTCGTCGTCTCGTCACCAGTTCGCTTTGGTTAAAAGTAGAATGAGAATCACTTTGTTGTAATCGGTTTTCACATTAGTAACAAACCTTGTAATTATATTTACCTAGTTGAAATCTGTTATTTGTTAGGTTGTTAACGTAACGTTAAACATTTGAAAAGTTATCAATTACTTTCCAGTTTAATAACGTACAGTATAAACGACCGAAATGTATCTGTTAATCTTCGATTATCAGTTTATGCATAAAAGATTCTTTTAACGTAAATATTGTTGTTAATAACTTTGCGAATTTCGCCTTTCTTAAAAATCCATTTAAACATTAAACTGGATCTAAAGCTAAATGGAAAACACCTGGAGTGACGACCTCATTGATATTATTAATATTTTGTTTTTACGTCGGCTTCTTTTCACAAGCAATCGCATTTATAACATTCACGAACGTTTTGTGTTTTCAAAACTTTATACTGCCAGCGTTCCATGCATTGTGCCTGGCCGATGGTTTGTACACATCAAATAATTTATTGTGGCCAATTTACTTAATGTTTACTTGTTCTATATGTACCTTTATGCATTTTTCTTGCTTTATGTGTGTTTAGGTGAAAACAATTTTTATGCAGTGTAAATCAAGATCGCTGTACTCTGTTTATAATATCAATTTATGAGTATGCTAATAAATTTTGTTAACTTACCATTTGACTTTTCTTTTGAAAATAGGATACGAATAGATTGTTTCAAATATCAGCTGTTTTGTGGCCAAAGGACGTCGACCTTCATACTCGTATACATACACAACGTTAGTTTAATTCCCTACTGGAAATGTAAGTATCTTCAGTGTGTGCAGTACAATCTCGATTCTTTCCGTTTGTGTAATGTTCGAACCTGTTGTTGGAACCTGTTGTTCGAATCTGACAAGCTTATCGCACAGTGACCTAGATACGGAGTTCAGCTGCAGGATCCCTCTTGCGAAATTAGGTCAATGAGTTTCTTCTGCGGCTGGCTTCCTCTCGATCCCGAATTCCATCAAGATGCTCGTACCTGTACCACCGCCTACGGCCGGCACTAGGCCCTTTTCGCCTACGACCCGTTTCTGGCCTTTAAGAGCTAGTTCAAAGTTGGCATATCTGTTAATATTGTGTTCAGTGTACCGAAAGGGTTTCTAAACTCGAAATTGCCCGTAACAAGTTGTTTATAAATATAATCGTTTCTTGAATTGTAATAAAACGTATTGATTGGTTTTCTATTACTTTGGGTTTTTTTGTGTACTATTAATGGATAGTAAGTAATTGTTGTTTTGATATACGAGAGTAATTCAAAAAGTGCTAGACAACCTGAAGTTTTATTTGGCTTGTTCTAAATTATGTAATTATCTATATTATAATTATGTTAATTATATATAATATAATATTATATTTTGGACTGTTTCAACTACTATCAATATTCATTGTTTAACTACGGTCACGTTAATCAAGAATAAGTTCATGAATAGGTTGCTTATTGTTTGTTACAGATAAAGGATAACTGTGTAATATTAGAGTGATGCAGGTAGGTCCCGATCACCACAGTCTTGTGATCGTCGAAGGACGAATTAATGTATGTCTGGAGCTGAGTTGAATTTTTAGAGTAAAATATTTTGTGTTTTGTTAAGAGTTTTGATATACGTGAGGACATTCTAATAACTTACTTCTGCTTTAATAATATAGTCTGTCGCAAAATTCTTGAGCCGTGGCGTGTCATCCCGTATTTGTACTTTTATTCGAGCAGCTGCGAGCATTTCTTTAATTCTCGTATCATTACAAAAAACTAAAACAATTCTGTTTGTAATGGAGTATAACTCAAAAGTGCTGCAGTC
>VTPC01008138.1:53835-65549 GCA_011009095.1 Ignelater luminosus
TAGAGGAAAAATAGAGTTTGCCTCAAATATCCTTGCCGCATCAATGATGTTTGCAGCATACTAGCCAATGATGTAACAAATAGAGCTCATTTGGTTTTTCTGTAAAAAGAGACTATATTTTTCTCTTCACAGGTTTTTTATGTGCAGTTTGCGCTGTTTCTCTATATTTGGGGCTATGGTTTTGAAGAGAAGATAGTAAACGTTTCTTCTAATGCTTTTATATAACTTTAAAGCAAACCTAATAGATAAGTTGCTAGAAAATAGTTATTTTTACTATTAATCTCGAACTTTTATCGATACTTTGAGTTTTCACAGTAACATACATATTTCAAGTTTTTCTTTTTCGTGTAGTAAATAAATAGCAATCCATTTCTAACCTAAATACTTCTTTTACAAACCTAAAACAATTTAGTAGGTTAACAACATAGCCTAACAAAACACATTTTGTTACATCAACGTGTTCTTTAGCAACTGACACTTTTTAATGTAATAATTATGCTATACCCACTAGTGCAAGTGCTTTCAGTGTACTGCACTACATTTATACATAATATCGAACAGAGCTAATATATTTATATCAACTACAGTATCAAATGCCTACTATACAATATTACTGCATGAGTACAACTAACTGTACTGAACACCTTAATTAGTTTTGTCTTTACTCAATCAATCCTGTACCTTCAAAAATGCGGTATAGGCTTTTTGTCAAGAAGAAACTAAAATCCTTCCTGTGGTACAGTAGACGTATATAAAAAGCTCGGTGTGGCTAAAATACACTGGCTGGGTTCGAAGTAAATAGAGCAGTTCCAATACGATTTCTGGCGATTTAGTCACGTCATAAACTACACGGATAGTAACATTACCATGGGGTAAAAGTCGATTAGTACTGACCAAAACACTTGGTTTGCCTTGCCTCACTCCGCGCAACCATCGAGCAGCCCACTCAAAAAATGTGTATTTGAGGCTGCTAATGACATAATTAAACAACCAAGAATTGTACCGAAGGTCACCTATGTACTCCAAACTCGGCCAGTGAATTTTGGGCACACTAGATTTTTTATGTATATCTATTGATATACTTTCACTTACTTGCTGAAAGATGGCTAAGAGTGGCCCTATTGTAGTTTTTAGGTGAGTTCTATTTATTACAAAGGCTTCTCATCTCTTTTCATCAACAGTCCATCTGCACACAGCTTTCCTTATTTTTGAGATAATCAGCCCAAATCTTTGTTGTTATTTGATTCATGTGTTTGTAGCTTCTCTAGCATAGGGAAATACTTAGGTATTCAAACTAGTGTTTTTAACCCAATTAGCCTAATATTGATCAGCTTCTTCGTTGCCTTCAATGATTACGGTCTGTCAAAATACACAGTGCACTAAGGCATTCCATTACAAATTTCGACGTCACCTTGACACTTCAAAGAGCTGTTAGTGACGCTTGACTGTTTGTAAATATCGTATGTACATACATTTCTCTTCATATTTTTATCTGCATCTTAATACTAATAAAGTTCTGCCTAGAAAACTGTGGGTCATTTTCTAAAGAGAACCAAGATTTCGTCTTGGTTTTATGTCATAGATTGTTGCTCCCGTGACATTCGAAGGTTTAAACTAGATTAGTATGTCAAGTGACAGAGTTTGTTCAGTATTCGAAATTTTTCTGTCAATAGTTACCTGAAAATCGTTTTTGGGCTGTAGGTTTATTTCAAAAACAGCTTATGCTTTTAAAATCAAATAATGACTTGAATCTGTCTGTGTTCTGAAGTTTATGCAGGGGTCTTTTTGCTTTTGTCTGTATCACAAAATCTAGTAAAGGAAGATGCAGCAAGGTCTCCGTATCATTGTAGAAGTCGTCCTCAGAGCTTTCCAAAACAAACCAATCTTTGGATCTCTGATGATTTCATTTTGGTTCTTGCAGCTTTTTGGAAAACCATACCAGCGTTGCAGAGATAGTTGGAGAAATTGAAAAGACCACAATTCGTACAAATTAGTGTAATTTAAAACATAGCTAATGCAGTGAGCTTGTGAACGCTAGGGTATAATCTATCATAACTACCAACTATAATCCTCTCAATTCTAAAACCACAATATGCCCACTGGTTTCATTTATGTAGAGCTAACTCAAAAATTCTTAACATCACAAATTTAAATTATAGACTTTAACTATATTAATTATTTTTGACTGTTGAAAAGCCTAAAAAACTTCTCACAGGTCGATAAAGTCTGGTTGATTGAAATCGTGAGAAATAGAAAATCAGAAAAAGGTTTTCACTTGCATTTCAAGCATTTGTGGTTAAATGAAGTTATGCTTTGTTAAGCTTTGTGTAAGGGTAACTCTCATCCATCCTCTTTTTAAATTATAACGCAAGCCCACCAAACCAGAGGTAAAGCGCACTGGGACCTTTGCAACGACAGTATTAAAATAGACTCGTATTCACAGAGACATCAGGTCTTTTATTTCCAACTCCAACCAGTTGAAACCCAACAGATTTTTTGTCGTGCTACTGTTGAAAATGGCATTGGTGGCCTGACTATTAATCTGCCACTAAGTTGTGTCGCGACTCGAGAGTACAAGAAAGAGTTTTAACTGTACAAAAGAATATATCCAAATATTCTTACTGAGAAGTATTTTAATCTTTAATACAGACAAGCATGCCATTTGAGAAGCAATTACCAAAATGACAAAACGAAAATGCTCATCTTGTGCAGGTAATCTAGAACGTCTTCCCTTTGTTTGAAAATTGGTTGATAACCTTTAATTAATTATTTGAATTTAACTAAAAGCTTGCGTTTACTAAAGCACAATAAAATACGGGTTTATCATAAATCAAATTAAAAATGCAAAAATAGGTGGACAAAACGTCCCGCTTTCTAATCAACTGTAAATTCATGTTTCATGTATTTGTAAATGAATATTTTCTGATTCATAGATTAGGTAAGCCAATGCGACACCGGTTGTAAACTTTTAACGTTTACACAAAGTACATATTGTACTTTATAAATCTCATCTGGATTTGGGCATGCGACGCGTCGTCCCTCGACGATCACAAAAATGCAGACTGATCGGAACCTACCTGCATCACTCGGAAATTGCAGTGACCGATCAGTTCTAGTCAGTCAGTTTTATTTGCAGACTCAGTGCAACCTAAACTGGAAAATCCAACAATTTTCCACGATTCATTTGGCAGAAACAAACTGTTGGTGTCTATGAGTATAGTTTTTGATTTCTTCTTCTTTCTTAAAAAGAAAACTACTCGAAACTTATCCTGTTCCCATTAAATTTGTTTTTTAGCCTGGGATGACCAAATCGTAAACCACTAAAATAACAACTAATTTATCACAAACAGCTTACTTAAAATAATTGATTTTGATGATCTTAAGCCTTGTATGTAGCGTTGTTAAAAAAGAGAACGTTGCACTTTGCAATTCTTCTTTGAGCTCTGTTTATTCGCGCTTGTGAGAAACCACGCGACGAGAAATTGTAAAAGTTATTAGCTCGCTTGAATATTTTGTGTTATAATTTTCTGAATTAGACTTTTACATCAATCATCACCCTCATATAGAGTAAGCAACATACAACCCTAAAGCCATTTACTTTGAAAAATTATACTATACATAAATTAATTTATTAAACAAAAATTACATTCAAAAATTCTAATTTAATCTAAGAATTTAGTAGCTTTAAGTAGTTATTAGATTGCTTTTATTATATTTCAACATAAAAAATAACAAGTGAACACGATACAACATAAATAGGTGAGTAAGTGATTTCATGCAAAACAAGTGTATTTATGGTTGTATATAATTATTTAAATTGTTGTTATATTTATGGATAGCAAACACGCGAATTTTATCAATGAAACTATGTCAACAGAAGAAAAATGAATCAGACGATATTAATACGGAGTTTAGTTTGTCAACATAAAGGAAACGTAAATTTTCGTTACGTTGCAAAATACACACCACATATATTACAAAATATTAGCATGAACACCATTCATTTAATATTTAGGCAAAATTCTCAAGGAATAATAATTTATGTACGTCCTACGTTTAAAACGCAGACATTGAAAACTGAATTTTACATTGTGTAAATTTGATATTTCAAAAATGTTTGAGTTTA
Organism: Ignelater luminosus; assembly: GCA_011009095.1. Lineage (NCBI taxonomy): Eukaryota > Metazoa > Arthropoda > Insecta > Coleoptera > Elateridae > Ignelater > Ignelater luminosus. The sequence goes on from VTPC01008138.1 coordinate 57,962, forward strand.
AAATCCCTGAATTATCCTTCACGAATCTCTCAAAGAGAGACGTCTGACGTTAAAGACAGTTTAACAATGTTATTTCTAGTGTAACAAATTTAAATTCAGTACGAAAAGGGATAAAACAAAGAGCTTGGTGTTCATATTCTAACAAAACTGGGCGCTAATGCAATTCTTTCCTGCTCGAAAAATAATTCAGCCCGCCCCTTTCTTTCACACTTCAGCGGTAGTGTATTTTATTACAATCCCTTACAACCACAGAAGTCTTTAATAACACTGATCTTTTAAAGATCAGCCGTGTGTTAGTTACAGGCGCGGGGAATAAAAAGGATCCGTCTGGAACAAAAGAAAACGATGTGCTCTCTCAAGTAGCACTAAGAAAAATTAATTCAAGAGGAACTTATTATCTCTTTGTTTTGCGGATATAGTAGAGTTTTAACAACTCGCTGACAGATATATAACGTTCTCCTTTGTAAATCAGTAATAATCAAAAACGTCTTTGATATATCTACGTTCTTTTAAGACTTTTTTTCAGAAAAAAATGTCTCGTTATCAAACGGAATACATTAAATATGTATAACTCAAGAAGGTAATAAGATGTTTTCATTTCAAAGTAAAAACATATTTATGAAACTATAATATCTGGGATTATGTATGTATAGTATGTATTCTAATTAAGTTCTCTGCTTCTAAATAACAATTAAGGCTATTATTACACCATTTCAAGAAGTATACTCAACAGGTGGACTTATATCAAATATGAAAAGTTTGCAATTAACGCATAAATTTTAATTTATTTATGGTTGCTGAACATTAATTACTATTATTAGCGATCTCAAGTAGTAACAATTACATTTTGAATTAAAATATTGGCAAGAAAATTCTTTCGTTATTTTCTTATATTATGCTTTCTTAATACTTTAAGTTGTTTCTCTAAAATTTATACTAACGGGTGTTTACTAATAACGGCTATGAACGAACAGAATAAAACACGAAGTCAAAGTTAGCCATGATTAGTGCAATTGAGGGTTACGACTAAAGCTATCTTAACAATGTCGATACATCTTACTATAAGTCTAAATCAAATAAGAATAAAGCGAAGGAAATGATAGGGACAGCATGACCTTCATCCTCATTGGTTAATAAACGAGTCCGTTTGACACAACTTTAACAAGCTGATTTTATTGAATACCGTGTTACCAGATGTACGAAAGTAAATTACTTATAGTTACATAAAAAAATGTTTTATGATATATATATGATAAAACAATTTTTTAGTAATGTTTATAACTGAAAAATATATAACGTACTTTTCATAAATGCCTTAAAAATAGATGATAAGACAAACCTAAAAGAAACGGAGACGTGACAACGTTGGCTTTTGTGAAGTTGTAATATAACCACACTTTTTCCTTCTTGCTTGGTTAGGGTCAGTTAGCCTGTTATTCTAATTTTGTCATTTTACGTCTTTTTTTGGTATTGCTGTTATTCTTTTATTTATATTAAAATAGTTCTTTTAAGAGCTCATTAAACTCAGCGTATCGTTATAAAGGTAATTATAATTTGAATTATAACAACCTAATGATCAAAATATCAATGCAATATTTCAGGTTATATTTGCGATTATGGCTTACAATGTCTATTTAAAACATTTACAAAACAACAGTAAGACTTGGCCAGTCAAGCACACGTCGGCTGAAGTTGGGATCGGACAGAATACGATGTGGAATATAATTAAACAAATGGAAGCTTCTGGATTGGTACGATCTCCTAAGAAAACTAGGGAATCAAAAACATCTTTTCAGAAACTTGAAGACTTCGAGAAATCTGTCATACGAAGACATGTACATTGTTTTTATTTTCGAAATGAAGTTCCAACTGTAGGAAAAATACTACAAGCTGTTAACGAAGACGATTCATTACCAGATTTTAGTTATTCAACATTACATAGAACGTTATTAAAATTAGGATTCAAATATGATAAACGAACAAGAAAAACGATTTTGATTGAAAAGCCAACTATTGTTTTGTGGAGAAGAAAATATTTAACTGCCATTAAACAATACCGAGAAGAAGGAAGAACGATTTATTACACAGATGAAACATGGGTTAATCCAGGACATGTGGGAAGCAAAGTTTGGCATGATACTACCATTAAAACTGCCAGACAAGCATTATTTGAAGGCCTTTCAACTGGAATCAAAGATCCATCAGGCAAAGGAAAGAGGTTAATAGTTGTTCACATCGGTAGTGAATCTGGCTTTGTTGATGGAGGACTTCTAACTTTTGAATCCAAAAAGACAGGTGAGAACTGTATTGTTTTTGTATGCTTTTTTATTACAATAAATTATTTGAATGTTTGTAGGTGATTATCATCAAGACATGGATGAAGATGTTTTTAAAATGTGGTTGGAAGGGATCCTACCTAAATTAAAACCTCATTCGGTCATTGTAATGGACAACGCCCCTTATCATAGTGTTAAAGCTGATAAAGTACCCACTCGGAATTGGAGAAAAGATCAGATTATTGATTGGCTTCATGGCAAGGAAATTACACCAGGAGATAATTTATTGAAATTGCAATTATTAGAATTGGTAAAACAGTATGTGTTATCACATTCAACACCATATGTCATCGATGAACTTATTAAAAAGAGTGGAAGATTAATTTTAAGATTACCACCGTATCACTGTAATCTGAATCCTATTGAGCTAATATGGGCTCAAGTTAAGCAACATGTTGCTGTTAATAATCGAACGTACTCTATCGAAGAGGTAAAGCAACTCTTATGTGATGGAATTGCTGGTGTAACTGCAGAAAAGTGGAATGATTGTGTCAATCATGTAATACGTGAAGAAAATCATATGTGGGATTTAGACGGAATAACAGAACAGGTGGTTGAGAAAATTGTGATTAATTTACAGTCGGAGAGTTCTAGCGAGGAGGATTCTGCTGACGATGATATGGAGGTAGAGTGATTACCAGAAGTATAAATACACAAACAACAAAATGGATGCACTATTGTTATATACAGTACCTACAACTCCTGCTCCTTAATTAAAATATGTTTTGTAATTATTGAATTGACTTGTACTACAGGCTTTTTACCTTTTTGTTTATGTAAAAACTAAATAAACAAACATTTACATGTTAACTCGTAACTTCCTTTGCTTCGTAAGAGGTATATCTTATGAGGTTATTCATTATACTTTGTCATTATAAAAATCTACTATTTCATTTATTCATAGTTCGTCAGCTACTGGTTTTTAATTTTTATACATATTCTTGTACAACTATTAGAAAGCAATTTCAAATTTGGCGCCCTTTTCGAACACTTCAGCTGCTTAAATCTGCCTTGTACCGCAGTGCCACCTACTTTATTCTTATTTGATTTAGACTATAGTCACGGCTAATTTCTTTGTCAAACTTTTAATTAAATAACTTTACAGAGTTTCAACATGTTTTAAAAATGAAAAGGTTACGGTTTAAACATCAGGACTGCAGCACTTTTGAGTTATACTCCATTACAAACAGAATTGTTTTAGTTGTTTTGTAATGATACGAGAATTAAAGGAATGCTCGCAGCTGCTCGAATAAAAGTACAAATACGGGATGACACGCCACTGCTCAAGAATTTTGCGACAGACTATATTATTAAAGCAGAAGTAAGTTATTAGAATGTCCTCACGTATATCAAAACTCTTAACAAAACACAAAATATTTTACTCTAAAAATCTCAACTCAGCTCCAGACATACATTAATTCGTCCTTCGACGATCACAAGAATGTGGTGATCGGGACCTACCTGCATCACTCTAATATTACACAGTTATCTGTAACAAACAATAAGCAACCTATTCATGAACTTATTCTTGATTAACGTGACCGTAGTTAAACAATGAATATTGATAGTAGTTGAAACAGTCCAAAATATAATATAAATAATCACATAATTTAGAACAAGCCAAATAAAACTTCAGGTTGTCTAGCACTTTTTGAATTACTCTCGTATATCAAAACAACAATTACTTACTATCCATTAATAGTACACAAAAAAATCCAAAGTAATAGAAAGCCAATCAATACGTTTTATTACAATTCAAGAAACGATTATATAAACAACTTGTTACGGGCAATTTCGAGTTTAGAAACCCTTTCGGTACACCGAACACAATATTAACAGATATGCCAACTTTGAACTAGCTCTTAAAGGCCGGAAACGGGTCGTAGGCGAAAAGGGCTTAGTGCCGGCCGTAGGCGGTGGTACAGGTATGAGAATCTTGATGGAATTCGAGATCGAGAGGGAGCCAGCCGCAGAAGAAACTCATTGACCTAATTTCGCAAGGGGGATCCTGCAGCTGAACTCCGTATTTAGGTCACTGTGCGATAAGCTTATCAGATTCGAACAACAGGTTCGAACATTACACAAACAGAAAGAATCGAGATTGTACTGCACACTCTAAAGATACTTACATTCCCAGTAGGGAATTAAACTAACGTTGTGTATGTATATGAAGGTCGACGTCCTTTGGCCACAAAACAGCTGATATTTGAAACAGTCTATTCGTACCCCATTTTCAAAAAAAAAGTCAAATGGTAAGTTAACAAAATTTATTAGCATACTCATAAATTGATATTATAAACAGAGTACAGCGATCTTGATTTACACTGCATAAAAATTGTTTCCACCTAAACACACATAAAGCACGAAAAATGCATAAAGGTACATATAGAACAAGTAAACATTAAGTAAATTGGCCACAATAAATTATTTGATGTGTACAAACCATCGGCCAGGCACAATGCATGGAACGCTGACAGTATAAAAGTAACAACGAAGTTTTAAAAACACAAAACGTTCGTGAATGTTAAAAATGCGATTGCTTGTGAAAAGAAGCCGACGTAAAATCAAAATATTAATAATATCAATGAGGTCGTCACTCCAGGTGTTTTCCATTTAGCTTTAGATCCAGTTTAATGTTTAAATGGATTTTTAAAAAAGGCGAAATTCGCAAAGTTATTAACAACAATATTTACGTTAAAAGAATCTTTCATGCATAAACTGATAATCGAAGATTAATTGATACATTTCGGTCGTTTATACTGTACGTTATTAAACTGGGAAGTAATTGATAACTTTTCAAATGTTTAACATTACGTTAACAACCTAACAAATAACAGATTTCAACTAGGTAAATATAATTACAAAGTTTGTTACTAATGTGAAAAGCGATTACAACAAAGTGATTCTTATTCTACTTTTAACCAAAGCGAACTGGTGACGAGACGACGAAATACATTCACATCGGCAAGCAACCAAATTTGTGGCTGCGGAACACTACGTGCCAACGCTAGCTTCTCCACAAAGTACAAATTTTTAATGTTAAAAATTGGTTACCGTGAAACTGGAACTATCCAAAAAGGTATCCAAGTTTATGGTACAAATTACAATCACTGCACTGCGCACTGGTTTGCACAAAATTTATGAACTACTACATTAGATTTCCAGCCACGAAGATTTGACGAAACTGTATGTACACAAGGAATGCGGTAACTTTAATGATTCCTTCGCAAGGCACGAAAACGATAAGAGAGTGAAGACGATAAAATTATTATGAGTTCGTTGTGAGAATAGTTTGGTGAATCCGTCGAGAAGACGTAAAGTTTATTTAACCACTCATACGATAACGATACTTCTGGTAAACCCAGGGATTATCAACTTATTTGTTTAACAAGGACAGAATTATTCACGAGTGCACTCAGGCTTGTATGGGGCCTCGTGGATGTTTCTCAACCACTTGAGATTATCCCGGGACTCGTGAAATTTTCTAATTTCAAACTTTACACACACGAAAGAAGCGGGTGCGCGTGACTTGCTTATTCGCGACCCTTGCCAGAACTCTCTAAACTGTCGTTTGGAATGACAATTCTCCAACCTTCAAGGGGTGGGTCAAGTAGTTTATTGGTCTTGCGGAGCTCGTGATACCAGAAACACTAATAACGACAACAAGGGTATCAGTTGAATCTGTTAGAAGCTCGGGCGTTGCCCTATTTGGTTAATGGATCAAATGCGAAAATAAATCTTACCCTGAACTAGACAAGGTGACAGTTTTACAATCCAAAAGAACATAAAATTTTAAACGAATACAAGGTAAAGGGGCGAAATTTTCTCTAAACATGATGTTTGAATTTATAAAATACGAAACTAGAGATAATTTTATTATATACAGCGCTTTTATGCATTGCTTTTAATAAAAAAAGAAAACATTTTATTAGAAAGTTCTTGGAAGAAATAATATTACAAAGTCGTAAATTTAACAGTATAAAGAACGTTAAACGAGCGGTTTCTATTTTACAGGAGAAAAGATAAAATGTGATTTCTAGAGAAGAACATATGTACACACGGAATTGTTAATATTAAAGAAAGATTTTATTTCAGCATCGCTGGTCGATAAATTTTTGTGGTTATTAGCCCGCCACATGATTAATTGTACGGTATAATCTTTCTTCCGTGTGAGACACCCGGTATTTACTCAAGTTCCTTTGACAATTGATATACGCTTTCAAATTCTGGGGGAATGCAACACGCAGGCAGGACAGAAAGATTCGACACGTGAGAGTGTGTGGTGATCTACACCTAAGAATTGCGAGGAAGGTTTTCTCATTGTTGTTTGAAAACCCTTTTTTTAAAAAAAAAGGTAAGTTAATTATCTTTTCTTTCATCTCTTACGGGTTCGTTACTAACGATGATCTCTTTTGTCTCCAGTTTTTTTTAATTTTGTGGTGAAAAATACGAGTAATAAAAGTTGTACCCGAGTTGCCCTGCGTGCTTGTCAAGAAGCAGGCTTAAATTTAATTGGATCTGGCTGTAGCAGTGAATGCTGGGAACAATTCAGTTTCACCGTCATCCATACGCAAAATATTATGGGAATCTATTCTGGCAGCGAACTGTCAACCCAATTTGAGAATCTCTCCGGCTTCTCGTTAGCGAATAATTTAATTCAGTTAAATTTGGTTATTTTTTAATCCATTAGAAAATTATCTTTGCTTAGTAAAAAAAATTAGAGTAATCTCACCAGATTTATTAAGGATCTTTTATTTAAAAAAAAAAGAAAAGAAAAGCTCCCTTTAATTCAATTTTCTTGTTGACATTTATTTTTTATTTTTTATTCCTATCATTTAAAGTTTTGATAAATGCACAATTCGGATGTAATTGATGATTATTTATTTTGTGTTTTCAGCTTAATAATTCTTTCTTTTAGCAAGCAATTTCGATCGAAAGCTGCTTCCTGCATTTTGTGGTAAGATTGATTCATTCCTTCAATTATTATCCGATTGTTAATTTTAATTTGTTTTTTTATGTATATTAAATTTCAGTACACCTAAATAATTTCAAGTTCTTTTTTTAGACTTCTCATTTAATTAAATTTTCCTTTCAATTTTTTAATTTTGCGATATTGGAGTTTGCTTCTTGCAGTACTCCGATGTGTTAAATTTTTTTCTTTTGCTTTGAAACAAGAGCTTATTTGTTGTGGGTGAGTACAGATAACCTGGTTTATACTTTTATATTTTACTTTGATAATTTTTGTGTCATAT
>VTPC01008140.1:0-50858 GCA_011009095.1 Ignelater luminosus
TATTGCAAATATTTCGACTTATGTTAATGTTCTGTGTGTGGAAATCTATTTAAAATACGAAGACAATAGAAATACTAATTTTACATGAAAATTTAACTAACGAGTAAAATTCTACGCTCAAAATAAAAAATAAAACTATCAATTTAGCCCCAAACTACGGTAATTAATCTTTATTTAGACATACGAGCATTAGAGACATTTTAAGCTATAAAAACCGCAAACAATTACTTCTGAAGAAGATACGAATTTTTAATTAAAAGATAAACATTTTTAGGAATAACAAAGTTTAGATTTTTTTTCTTATTTCTTCTAAATCGTTGTATCTTGATCTTGACTCGACTCGACTCTTATTTTAATTTTCGGATTAGCTTACATATAGTAACATACGTAAAATAATGATGATAAAATTACGCAGTAATGGAAAAATATGAAAAAAATGGTTCATTAACTCTTGAAATTTCTGCTGTAGCGAATTTAGATAATTGACGGTTTATATGACGAGAAACTAGATCATACAGTAATGCATATTTTAGAGTGATTTCCATTTAGTAATTATTTAGAAAACAACATATATATGTCCATTAGAAGTAAGATATAAAGTAAAGATATTAATAAAATATTAACTCATAGCATAATAATAAAACTGAGCAGTCGTATTTGATGTATGGTCGTCAAGAGAATAACCGTTTTTTCCAACAATATAAATTATTAGAAATTTGTCTTGAAATAGCTATAAACTTGGCTTTTGTTTAATTTTATGCCTAAGCTAGTATAGTTGTTATGGGTTATATAAAATCAATCGCAACACATGATAAATGTGCGTGTAACATCAATTACTTTAAACATGTTGTAATTATTTCAAATACCTTTGGTATACCAGCGCTCATTCAACAAAACAGTTATAAGATTTATAATACAATAGTTGGATTCATTATAATAATTTATAACTTATGGGCTTTATATAATAGGATAATAATTTATTACCCAACGTTTCACTACACATGGAGGGTTACGGACCCAATACAGTTACTAGGATGTGGTGTTTTACTTACAGTCTGCTCTATAGTATCTACAGTTCTTAGTCAGTCAAAACTAAGACAATCATTTTTAACAATTAGCACTGTAATTGAAGCAGAATTAGGTTTTTGCCATAAAGCATCTAAGAGACTTTTAAAAGTATATTATATACAAATAATGGTGTTTCATACAATTTTTATTTCGTTAGTTACTGTTTCCACTATTTACTATTCTAGTCAAGGCGGTGACTTAAGTAATAATTTTAAATATTTTTTTATAAATAATCTTCATTACTATTTTCCCGCTATTATAACATTTCAAATTTATTATATTAATCTATATTTATGTATTTGTTTTAAAAAGGTTAATATTCTTTTAAGAAAGGGCAAAGAAAACGAAAAAATAAATGCAATCTGCACAAATATTTTGCAACCTGTTGTATTGATTTCCCAGTATACAATAAATTACAATAGAATCACACGAATCCATGACCAACTATGCGATTTAATAGATATGATTAACGTTTTCTACGGTTATCAAATGTTGATCTTGTTAACTGTCATAGTAGCAACATCAATTAGTACATGTAACAATGGTTTGCAGCACTCTAATTTTATTACCATGGCACTTAACGCAGCATGGTTGATGTTGTGGTTGGTAAGTTGACAAACATTGTGCAAATCCTGTATATCACTGTCAGTAATTAAACACGTCTACTGTACAATCAATAAAACTGTTTTAGTATCTTGGTGTAATTCTAACCACTTCATGTGATATTGTTGTAAAGGAATCGCTTAAAACAGCAAATGCAGCTCAGAAACTTTTATTACAACTACCAATAAGATGCAAAAATGCTGATGAGCAGCAAACGCGAATGCAGTTACTATTATTATTTAATCAAGTTAAAAACAGGAAATCAACGTATACTGCTGCCGGTTTCTGTAATATGGATTGTACTACGCTTCCTAATTCTTTAGCCTCTATATCTTCATATGTTTTACTATTATATATTCTAAATAAAGAGTAACGCATTTAGTATTATTTTTCTTACTACCATCAACATAATCTCTCAAGTAATTTACTTGCGAATTACATTTACAGTCATCTACGAGCATCTGCCAGATCAATCCTTTCTGTAACACAAAAGTATAGTTTTTTTCACTACTAAGTAGCCTACAAACATACCATTATTGACTTATTTCGGGGTTATAAAATTGTTTTTATTGACCTAGGTCAATAATGAAAATCCTAATCTTTCTAAAGAAACGCTTTGGATTCTATCAGTTTATTTTGTGCTGTTTCTTTTATCCAGGGAATGTTACATCTTACTGTCCTTAGATATTATTATAAATCAAACTAACAATCAAAATCTCATATCAAATTATAAAGACTTCGATGAGTATAAATGTCATATGATAAAATAAAAGAATTAGGTACCTAGTTCACAGTCATTTGAAATCAAATGAATGCTGGCAGTATTGTCGATTATATGTTCACATGTAACTGTGCCATGCCTGTTCCGCCTTTTGTTGTGAATGTTATTCTGGCCTTCCTGGAGCGTATATTAAAAAACCCCTATACATGGGTCTAATATTCTTCGATGTAGAAACACCCATAAACACTCATTGCAATCGGTTAAGGCAGCTGGGAGCAGCACCAGCTATGTGAAAGCCAATTTTAGCCATTTTCCGACCTATAACACTTTTTGCGAGCCCCGAAGGACCCATGTATACAAACGGCAAAATACTTGTCGATTTGTTTTCGATGCAGAATCTTTATCGAGATCGGCGACGGACTGACTGTACCCTCTCTTTGTAAGTGCTTGTTTCTCGGTTGATGTAAATAATAGTATATTATTTATCTACGATTCTAACACTTCTGAGGAAGATCTGGAGGTGGACTCCCCTGAGGGTGGCGATATCTAAATTCTGGAATATGTAAAATAATAATAATAGAATCCATACAATTCATTAGTGTTTTGTGAGTATGGTTATATCTATATGGTTACGTGTATAATGACTATATTATTGAAGAGTCGTAAATAAACAAGTATTTATGTTTATTATCTGTATAAAAATCCTTTGAACATACTTAAGGTGCTAGTATTAAAAAAATATTATACAGGATGCCCATTTTAAGTGATCTCGCCTGAAATGTTTAGAATAGACAGCACATCATACAAACAAATAAATTTCAGATGACGCTTTGTGTAGTATTAAATGTTTAAGAAATAAAAGATCTTGATAGATAGCTGTCAAGAATATAGCAATGCAATGCAATAACAGAAATGGAATACAAAAAGACAAATTCGATGATGTAAGGGTTGCTATACTTATCTTGAAAGTTTTTGGAGATAATCGTTGTTCTTTTGTCAGGGGTTTCACTATTAGATAGTGTGGAAACAGGCTGCTCCTGCAAAAACGGTAAGAGATAGACAGATGAAATTTGGAGATCTTAAACTGGGTATTGTCTGTCATGTTTTGCGAAGAGAATTAAAATCAAAAGAAGAGCAATTATCTCCAAAACCTTTCAAGATAAGTACAGCAACCCTATATTATTGAATTCTCCTTAGAAATTCCTATCGAAATATGGAGTCATATACAGGGTGATCCAGTTAAAGAAATCCAAGATGGCGGTTGTACGAAAACACAATTAAAGACTTGATCTTAATTCTTTTTGTAAAACATGGCAAACAACACCTACTGTAAGATCTCCAAATTTTATTTGTCTATCTTTTACCGTTTTTGCAGGAGCAGCGTGTTTTCATACTTTTTAATAGTAAAACCTCTGACAAAAGAATAGCGGTTATCTCCAAAAGCTTTCAAGATAAGTATAGCAACCCTTATATCATCGAATTTGTCTTGGAAATCTCAAATATGAGGTCATATACACGGTGTTTCATATAAAAAAATACAATATGGCGGCTGTACGAAAAAATGATTGAAGATTTGTTTTTAATTACCTTTGCAAAACATGGAAGAAAATATCTACTTTAAACTCTCCAAATTTCATTTGTCTATTTCTTACCGTTTCTGTGGCGGTAGCGTGTCTCCATACTTTTTAGTGACCCTGTATAGATATTACAATGGGAAAACTAAAGTGTCCTAGTTCATTTTGAGACCAATAGTACTCTCTTTAAGAGTTCAGGTAAAGATTTGATCAAAAAATCTAAAAACTTTGCCGCATTCAAGGCTCCTTAAAAAACGAGAATCTATAACAATTAGTTTTCAATAATGCTACGCCATGCATTAACTCTAAATACTTTCTAAAAATATGATTTGTTGATCGAATGAGAATAGTAGTGGGAGTTATGCCTGTTTGTGCTAACATTATTTGTAAATGTTACCTTACCAGAAAATAAAATGTATTTCAGAAAACTTGGATTATTATTTAACTTGGTTCTTAGAAAGCTACAAAACCGTAAACGGCAAAAAATCATTATCAGTTAAAGGTAATTGTTCGATATAGCTACTCCTACGAAAATGCCGTTTTGAGAGCAAGTGTTTGGTATCAGCAGGTAGAGAATTACTCACAGAACACAATTAGGTGGTCGGAGGTAAAGAAAATTAATCCAATCTTGGTGAAACCGACGAAAAACAAACACGATTTTTAAGCACATCTAAGGTCATGTTGCAGGATAGAAACAATGAAGTTGGCAACTAAATCAGCTGCTGCACACACTACCAACCCCCTACTGCAACATGACCCGCGTATAAAAATTTCACTCCAATCTTGTGGGGGGCCAAAGCGAGGGGGTGGTTAGGTTAGAAGCAGTAAAACATTCATTTTTTACGGAATTTTACTCCAATCTTGTGAGGGGGCGAAGCGAGGGTGTGGATAGGTTAAAAGCAGTGAAACATTCATTTTTTACAAAATTCCATCCCAATCTTGTGGGGAGCCGAATTGAATGAATGAATTCATTCATGCGTGGGGTCAATGTCCTCCAGGTGATTTACAAAAATTGGGTTGTGGTGCTCCGGTTGGTACACCGTCGGGGAGTACTAAGAACGTAGCCGCGATATTATGTTGTCATGGCAGTCGGTGTACTTCTAAAGTGTGAAATTCGTCAATTTTCAAGGTTTTTTTAAAAAATCTCCACGTGTTTGGCGTCGGAGAGGTCTTCCGTTGGTGTCTTTTGATTCTCTGAGTTGATATACATGCATTAGTAAGGTTGGATTTTTACTGTAGAATTTAAATTTCAGGGATAGCTATATCGAACTGTTACCATTGAAACATGATATGGATGATGACGATTGGCTTGCAGAATACTGAATACTGAACCTTTACTCATTCCTAGTGTTTTTGCAAGTTCTGTTTGACTTACGTGAAGGTCATCAGCGGCACTTCGTATTACACCTACTTCGATATCTATAGTAGTCACAGTCCTTACTTTATGTTTCTTGAATGGACTTCTAACTTTCCAAACAGATAATTACCCTGGGTTCTTTTATCTCTGCATTCTGGCATTGCATAAAGTCGAACAACGGTCTCGTAATTTTAATGCTATTTGCCCAATGTGAGTAACATATCAGTTTCTTCAGGATCAGAGTACATAACGTACGTATTTCTAAACTTTTAAAGCTAAACTTGTCAACGTATGTTATTATGTTTATTTACATTTGTTTCATTGTTTATGTGACAGGTAACTTAAGACATGCTATTTGAATAGGTCGAATAAATTTATTTTTAAAAGCAAAGTTATCCGTAGATAGTAAATGTGTTGCATATCTAAGGCTTTTCAAGACGGGATCGAATAATATTGACACCCTGTATACACCACGGTTGAGAAGACTCTTACAGTCCTTGCACCTAAAATTGATGATCGGACCATAACAACTGTCTTCTCAACCTTGGTATATAATATACTATTAGATGTAGTTCATATTTTTTTCCATTAAGAGAAAAGAAAGATTTTTAGAATACATATCGCAATAAAAAAATATGCTTATTAAATGTTTGACTTGTTACCAGCAGAATGAATACGTCAAAAACCTGTATGTACTTTGTGTATTTAATATCCTCACAATTCTATATTCATATCCAATTTCTTTTTTCTATACGCTAAATAATTAATGTTTTATTTATAGAATAAAGTAAAGTGCTTCATCCATTAAAGTAAATGTAAGTGCAAATAGATTACGTGGTAGATTTTACATTTACGTATTTATTTAATATTAACCTTCCCAAACAGCAATATGTTGATAGAAAAACATAAAAAATGTGCATGTAACATAGACTATATGCAATTTCTAATTGCTGTATCTGAGATACTTGGCGTATCTGTTCCATTTTGTAACATGAAAAGAACCAAGGTTACACGTAATACTTACAATTCGGTAGTGGTTTTAATTTTTATTATCACAGCTTCTTTTAATTGGTATGGTCGACTTCAAACAGATTATTCAAAACAAGCAATCACATTTTTGGTTATAGATTTTTTGCAGTTAATATTTGTAACTGCTCTAAATACAAAGTCGGTGTATGCTACGGTTACTAGCAGTACAGAATTAAACATTAATTTCTTTAATTCCATTAAAAAAATAGAGGAAAAATTAAATTTCTGTAGTCATACATCTAAAAGAGTATATTTCTTTTATATGTTTGAACTGATAATTTTTCATACACTTTTATTGCTGTTGGTTTCATACACTGCTTTTAAACTATATCCGATTAGTGGATATGAAGGAATAGTTTATTTTATGTTAACAAACTATCAATTTTATATGATAACACTGGTTGCTTTACAAATTTACTATCTTAATTTATATGTGAGAAATAAATTTTCCATTATTAACAATATACTTTTACCACACACTGTTTCAAGAAATGTGGATGGTAAACTTTGTACAGATTATGGTTTCCCTGCGATCTCTGTCCAACTCTTGAATAAACTCAATCTTAAAGAGATTGCAAGAATCCATTATGTATTGTGCGACATTATAGACAGGTTAAATCAATACTATGGATATCAAATTTTGCTGGTAACAGTTCTTATAGTATTGATGATACTTAGCACCGTAAACGTCTTATTTCTTTACCAACCTTTAACCATTGTGCTTCACTATGGAGCTGCTGCATTTATTTGGATGGTAATTCTTGATTTTAACAAATCATAATAAACTTTCAAATCACATAACAATTTCTAGGCTACTGGAGCTATAATAGCAGTTTCTTGTGATTCTGTTTGCACAGAAGCTCAACAAACATCTGTTGTGGGTTGTAAGTTAATTCTAAGCTTACCTATACACAACAAAAATTCTCAAATAACAGAGTTACGCCAAGACTTAACTTTCTTGTCACAACAAGTACTTCACAGATCTTTAAAATATTCAGCAGCTGGCTATTTTGAAGTTAATTGTGGTACAATTCCTTTAATGCTGGGATCGATTGCTTCGTATGCTGTAATCTTAGTCAACTTTAATTATTCAGACAAGAATACCAAGAATATCTAAGTATTAACACTAAACAGAGCTTAACTCACTTATTATATTATTATACTTTGTAATGTTGTATGTAGTATGGTTAAAAAATAAATCTGCAGCTTGTATTCGACTGTCTGCGTTTATTAAAACAATATTTATTGTGTACAGCTAAAATTTTTATAACTTGCTGTCTAAACGCTGTGTGTATATGTGCGTTGACAGTTTCTTTCCTATACTCGTGTCTTGAGAAACACGCTGATATTCCACCAGTCTAAGACAAACTCCGAAACACCAGAAGTATCTAATGACTTTTAAATAAAGTATAACCGGGCGGCTTACATTCCTAATGCAAAACGATAGTAGAACTGTAATGTAGGTTCCGGTCAGAAATCAAGCTTGGACTACTCCGTTTTCGTACTAGACTAATTATTAAACACAATTACTCCAATCTGTCAGTTTGTAAAACTAATTATGGTCGATCTATGAACTAATTAAAGTAATTGCAAACAAATATTATTAATTTCTGTGTGATGTACAAGTTCGGAGTAAAAAAATCGGTATTGTTTGTGGGGTGGGGAAATTTCGAATTATTTGTTTTTATGTAAAGGTTGATGTTGTATGGTACCAGTCCAATCATAGTAACTTTAAGAACTAAACTTATTATCTCGATTACTACAGTTGTACATTTAATAAGTTTTAGAAAATTTAGTTTTATTCAGAACTGACGTTATACTGTATGAATTTATTTGTCCTGGGTCACCGAAGATTACAAAATATAAAAATACTCTATATTCTGTTACTACCTGTAGTTGGTAAACCTTAAACTCAACTCAGAAACTAATTCAGTCTAATACAAATAAAACTATTTATTACCAACAAACCACCTAGTGCATCCGCGAACAATGTCATTTTTAGAAGATCCTAATCATTAGACTTTAACAGTATCTAATTGGCTATAAAGTATCAACCGAAAATTACTATAATAATTTATCCTAATATATTTTAAGTTAGTCGGATAAGTACAGTAAGTCTTTTATTTTCTTTGGGACATATGAGTCTCTGCAATATTGAGAGTTATGAGCATGAGCTATGGCGTTTGCACCATACTGTTTGAATTTTTGAGAATAAACTTAGTAGTTATCTTTTCAGATTTGTTTATTTAATAATGAAAATAGAATACCAATATAAAAGAGACAGAATAGTAAACGATGATCAGAAAGGTAAACCTACCTACCTGAAGGTTTCTTAAAAAGTTAATCGGTTTAGAAAAAAACGTTTAAATTGGACATAACATAGATAGTAACATTAGTGAAGAAGTTAAAAATAGAAAACCAAAAACAAATACTCAATCTCGGTGATATTATTGATGAAGTTTTCAAAAATTAGAACACAATAAAATTGGACACTGATACTACAAGACCATGCCAAAATCAAAAAGTCATAAGCAAACATTTAAACTCGATAAAAACAACCAAGAACCAAAACACAATGAAAGTAGACAATAACCATGGTGAAGAAGCTAAATACCAAAAAACCAAGATCATGCCAAAATCAAGAAGTTAAAAGCAAATATCCAGACTCGGTGATAGTATTGATGAAACAGACAAGAATTAAAACACAACAGAATTTGACTATAACGTTGGTAATGAAGCTGAATAGCAGAAAATCAATACCATCTCAAAATTAGGAAGTCAAAAGCAAACATCTAGACATGGTAATACTAAAGTATTGATGAAACTGCCAAAGATCAAAACACAATAAAATTGAACAATAACGTAGGTAAAGCAGCCAAATATCGGAAAACTAAGGCAGCCTGCATAGAAATCACTTAAATATGATAACTCCTGGACAAGAAAAAGTACTTTTGGTTTTTGTTTTAAAAGTATTAAAAAAGCAACAGATTTTGAATTAAACTTCGACATCTTTTATCTCAGAAAGCACATGCATTATCGAAACAATATTTTTTAAGCTCATGAATATTATTGTGAAAAGAAGATTTTTTTAAATTTTCTTAAAGTCATTAAAGAAACATCTGGGTTGCCGCTACCATGCTATAATCCCATAATCCCATTGTTCAATACCAACACCAAAAACCTCAATAAAAGGATTCAAGTTACACAGTACATAACATATTGGGAAATATTAAATATATATTTACTTTGTAAAGACAGAAGATGAGGTTTACTTAGTGACGTTTTTATCCAAGAAGCAAATAACCTGCTTTAAATAAGTATTTAGAGAATAAATTATATGTATAAATTTTCTTAACAAAAAACATTGTAACTTGTGATACGGATTCGTCTTTAGCTATAAATAGGTAAATTAATAATGGCAAAACAAGCAAATGAATGGAAAATCTTTTCAATATTTTGTCAAAGCCAACAAAGGATTATTCCTTTTTTGGTTAACAACTTTTCAATAGCAGAAATATTTTGACATGCTCTTTAATGTTTTAATACTCAAGAATTTTTACCTATGAACTGTTAACATAAAACGCTTATAAATAGTCTACACCATATATACAGGGTTGCTTCGAAATAGTTGTTGAAAAACAAATGGGTAGCTGTAGCTACCAAAGATGTTCATTGACACGATAACAGAAGATTTATAAAAATAGTGATTTTTGCAGGAGTTTGAAACAATGGAAGTCTAATATAATGCAAACTCAAAGTCAATTTCTTAATGGTCCTAGTGGAGCAATCTTAAAAACAAATCATAAAATCGGAAAAATTGTTGGCACCGATCATGTCGCAAATTAATGCAATGTATAGGCTCCATAGGTTATTTATGGATTTTGTAAATTCCAAGCCGAACATTAACCAAAAATTAGAGATTAATACAAAAAATATTATTTCACAAAATTAGCTAACACAATTTAACTTTTTTAAGTTCAAAGAAAGACTTGATTGTAATGTATGTAACTTAAAGTATGTAACCTACGTGTTAAAGTAGAAAAACGACAGCTATGTCATAACTTTATTACATTTGCAAGTAAGATGCTTTTGAAAAGCGAAAGACAAATTTTAATCAATTGGAACTACAGTAAGTTATAAAAGAACTTAAGATACGTTATTCCTTCTTTACCAGTTCTAAAGATGCAAAACTATCACCGGTCTTGATACAGCTGATGAGCAGCTTTCGTGTTTCCATGAGCCTCGCCATAAATTAAAATTGCCCAAATGTACTGAACACTTACTTTTAGTAGTAACAAAATAAGTTCAATAATACACAAGTTTTGGAAACAAGCACACTCACTAAACAATTAAACAGCTGTACAATTTAATCAAAATTAAGTTTTTGAAAAGCGCACTACACTAAACAACAGTAATTCTACGGTTTGACTAAAAACGAGTTTAAAAGAATTTAAAAAACTAAACAACTGCACCATTTAATAAAAAATAAGTTTTGAAAAATCACACTACATTAACAAAGTAAACAATTAATAATTGCGTTTTGGAATTTTTTCTTGTATAACTACTATCGCTTCAAAGTCGTTAGTTTAAAACTGGCCTTACTCAGATATGCCGAGCTGTTACATTCACCATGTATTATTCTATGACATCATTCTATACAGGGTAAGTACGTTCCAGAAGTTCTCAAACGATTTACTACGGATTTAAAAAAATTTTTTTTTGTGAATGCTTAATGCGTAAGAAATGTGTAATTAAAATGTCTACAGATATTTCGAAGCAACTCTGTATATTTACATATTTATTCTAATTAAATTGCATCAACAACACAACGTGTATTACAATTGTCATAAAGATTCTTGAAATCAAGTTAATATCAATATCAAAACATCCTGCTGCTGAGAATTTTGGGTAACGAAATTGCACCTGCTGAATTAAACGTAGTAAATTCTCTCTTAATTCACGTTCATGATTTAAATTAGTTCTCACGGGTAATTCCATTATCAACTTATAACAGATAATCTCAGTACGATGTCCTTCTCCTTTTACTTTATCACAAGCTATTGATATTATTATTCCACATACCTACAAAAAAGGAATAAATATATAAAGCCTAGGTTTATTTCTCACATCGTACTTACACACAGAATAAATGACCACAGTGTACTTAAAACTATATCGGTTATGGTGATATTAACGGAAACATCCATAGTTCCCAATATCAGTTCTAAGAGAAAATTTAAGGTTTGGAGAGCTTGTAAGACACATAGACAAGAAGTCAAAAGTACTGGTAACTCAAAAACTTCATTGTACATTTTTGTAATATCACATAAATTGTCCTGTATTTTTAAGAATGTTGAACTACTAGCTGGTTTCTTCTTGGAATTCTTAAATTTCTTCATGTAAGTAATGACATCTAACAATTTCTGATTTAAGCTTTCTACAATTCGTCCTAAATTTATAGAATAATTGAATATATGCAAACTATTTAGAATCACCATGTACACGTTAACTAAAGAAATTATATAGTTTATAATAAAAATCTCTTCTAACTTTAGAAAATATACAATTAATGTGACAATTAGAGAAGTTAAAAGTAAAATATGTAAAACCACTGTTAATACTGAAGTTTTATTAATTTTATTTTTCGTTTTTGATGATATCTTTAATAGAATGTCTGCTTCTTCCGTCTGTTTAACAGCATTTACCAATTTTTTACGCTTGAAGAAAATTATGCACAATACAGATATTATGTTTGTTATAGAAAAAAAGCAAATGACAATGATATCAATTACAGAAGTCTTATCAATGCAATGGTAATAATTCTGTAGTTTATAAATAAGGGTATAAATCAGTAAAACTAGCAAAAAAATCAGAAATAAAACGACATAGAGAACATACCACACAGACAGTCCATTATAATTATATAAATTTGGCAAAGATAAACAAAATAATTGCCCTAAAGTTTTCACTAAGCACACGTTATTTTCAGAAATATTTTTATTTTCTTCTTGAAAAGCTACTTTTGCAGTATTTGCTTTTTGAGTCGACTCGGACATCTTTCTGCAGTAACAACAAAAATATATCTGAGTGAAGGAAATTAAAATAATTGTATATTTGCATGTATGTTGTAGGGTTAATTAAATAAATCAAACATTGATTTCCCCCAGGAATTAAAATTATAGTAGTTAGTACATATTTCTAATGGAATCACTAAGCAAATTCCTCTGTAATTATTCCAATTATTAAATTTTCTTTACAATAATATTTAAATTTTTTATGCTTTAAGATTTAATAATAAATCAAATTCTTAACGGGATTTGATCAATTTTATTTATTGAATTGAATTACAACAATAACATAGGATAGAAGTGAACCTAAAAGTGCAAGTAGCGACGAATAGTCAATTGTGAAAAATCCTGCAGCGGAAAAAGTCGAACAGCGTTGTGAAGATAATTGTGCTAAAACGCGTAACTGTTCACGTAATTGACGATCTTGTGATCTTTCAGGCTTTTCAGGAAGGCTTAATAGTACTTTGCAACATATTTCGGAAGTTTTCTGAGCTTCTTTTGTAGCTGAATCACAAGAAGCAGCTACTATTGTGGCAAAAGCCTACAACAAGATTCTGAAATTAAAATTATCTTAAATATATCGTAAGCATGTAATAAGCTGTAACTTTTCTTTATTTCATTTTTATTTTTATAAACTAACTTGACATCTTTTAGAGTCAGAGGCAGATCTACCACGAAATAAAAAAGGCATAAGTACAACCTTGACTGCATTATTATACTTTATATTGACGTCGACGACTTTTTTTGATCATACGATTGCTAGTAGCTTTGATTTTGGTAAAACAAATCATTTTATTTAGAAGGTTGGTATGTACAGGAAGTGAAAACCCCGGAAAATGGGCAATTCATCAATTGAATTATCGAAACTTCTGGTCAAGCTGGTTCATTCGTGATCTTTATGTCTACACCTCCGTCAGACAGCTTTGCATATGGTTTATCACAATTACTCATTACCATGATTTTATTAGTCAGTGCTACAGAATGAAGTGGAATCTTGTAGTTGAAAAATCTTGAATATTCAAATGTGTGCTTGATTTGAGATACAT
The DNA here is from genome assembly GCA_011009095.1 of Ignelater luminosus. NCBI lineage: Eukaryota > Metazoa > Arthropoda > Insecta > Coleoptera > Elateridae > Ignelater > Ignelater luminosus. The sequence continues at coordinate 13,467 of VTPC01008140.1, forward strand.
ATGTCCGTCATAATAAACTTGCACAACAGGTAAATACTGCATTCATTAGCAAATCCAAGTTTGAGTGTCTTTTTGGAAATATATCAATATATATCAACTCCTCGGTATTTTCAACTGATTGTTTAGTATTTATCTATCGAGATTACCACAATTGGATCAGACTATCCCTAAAGAATCTAAACATATTCATATTGAATTGCTAAAAGTAAATATCGCGCGCGGCAGCTATCTGTTAGATCGTTTTTAGGAAATGACGCACTATTTTTTTATGCATCATTCAGGCCGAAGAGGCTTAATAAACAAAAAGAAAACAAGAAAAGGAATATTGGGTACTTGCGTTTTTCTTTATTTTTTTCTTCATAATGGGGAGATTTTAGATTGTGAATTGATAATCCCCAAAATGGCTTTGCTAGCTGTCTTAAAATGGTTCACTGGATACATCATTTTATTTTAAGTAATATAATTTTTTTAACATGGGAACTCATTTGAATCTAATTATTTAATTCTATTAAATTATTTTTAAAAAGTTTTATGTCTATCCGGAGTCAAACTTCACAGTCTTAGTTTACACTACTATTTTTCTACCGCCTGTTGTACTATCCTGAGCTATATACAGGGTGTTTTATTAATAATTGGAAATATTTTAACTGTTGAATTCTTAGCTCAAAATATTAAGATTTAACCCAAATCACTTAGATAAAATGTGGCTCCTTACTGAGTTACAGGGTGTTTTATTTACAAATTTTAAACTGTTTGTACCCAGTACTTTAAAACTACTTGACGTATCCTTGTCACACTTGGCAGGAAGTGTAGGTACTGTACACCCTACTACATTATGTTAAATAAACGTTTCTGGCTACTACCAGATTTTCGATTCTCCAATACTTTCTATGTAAATAACATACTCTTCATTCATAGCGATATAGCCATTATTTTTCGAGATATTTAAAGTTAAAAATGAAGCAGCACAGTTATTTGATTTTAATGTGTATTAATTATGTCGGTGTTTTTGGGTCATAGGATTGCATTTATTACGCAAATAAAACTTTAATCCCCATTAGCAACAAAAGATAATGTTATTTATTAAAATTTCTTGAAACGAATAGTTTTTAAATTTTTAAATAAAACACCCTGTAACTCAGTAAGGAGCCATATTTTATCTACGTGATTTGAGTTAAATCTTAATATTTTGAGCTCAGGATTCTACAGTTAAAATATTTCCAATTATTAATGAAACACCCTGTACAATTCTAAATCAGCTGATGTCCTTCGAGAATAGTAATAAAGCACCTCAACTTATTATGTTAGGGAAGTTCTGGGGATGAAACACGCTCCTGTCTTTGACCGTATTCAGCTAGTTAGCATGTAAGCTAGTCTTACCGTAATACCAGAAGACGAATTACGTGTAAGCGACAGAATCATACAACAAAATGACCCTGTAATATATGATGTTTTTAATAGAGGTACTGAATTTATTATTAATAGTCGAGTCGGGTTAAACACGCCTATAAAAAACAGTACTCGTATTTCTTAAATTTCTTCAGAATGAGCATCTGAAGAGTTACTAATTCCTAATAAAGCCTTAATTAATAAACCTCCTAAAAGTAAAAGTAAAAATTTTGAGCAGACAGCCTTTATAGTTAACGATTGATTGAGGCCAAACAGACAAAACAAAAGCAAAGTATCCAAACAAAACGGTTTTGATTTTCAACACGAAGGTATTGCTCGAATGTCTTAAACTTCAACAAAATATGCGAATTAACTTAAAAGCCTTGACTGTTTCTGTTGACTCGAAAGGTATCCAGGGCTGTAACCAGAGCCTGACTCATTCGGATAGAACTGGAAATTAACCTTTTGACTCTTTATTTCTAAAACAGCTTGGGTTTTTTGATGCGGCAGCAGAGAGATTTTTGGAGTATCTCCATAGATCTAAAGACAAAAAAGGTGACCGTGAAAAATGAAATGTATTGAAGGAAATTAAGACTTGGAAAGTCCTAACCCGTAGAGTGTAAGAAAGAAGTCTAAATCAAACAGAATGTGGAATTAACCTTGAAATAAAACAGTATTTTGTGAAAACTAGTGTCACACAGAGTGCAGCAATTTTGGAAAAAAATTTTGTACAAGAAATTATCAAAATGTTATGAGCATAGAACTTTTACGATGAATGAAATCATTTACCTTATCAGCGAATCAATAATAGTATTTTTGTAGAACGCACATTTTGTCAAAATTCTAATTTTAAGAAATTTCGGTTTTCCTCTATTTACTACCTTAGAAAGCTCGAACTTTAGGATTTAGCTTTTACAGATCAGATCTATAACTTTGTGGAATAAGGTAGTGAAGGTGAAAAACTTTCTGGTTTCCGAAAATATAGATCCGCCTCTGAAACATCTGAGTTTGTGATATAACAGAATTTCTTAATTTATAAATTTACCTAGAAAAATAATTATTCTTTGTCTTTGCAATGTATTACCTGCAACTTAATAATAATAGGCAACACATTTAGTGGAAAAAATGTAGAGCCAGAGCTTAACAGTAGTGTTACTAGAACTGATAGTTATAGTAGTCTGTGTTTCTATTTGTATTTTTATCTTGTCAAAATACTTACCAATTGCACAAGAGACCAACATATCGTAAGAATAATCAATTCGTATAACAATCCAGTTACTGCTGATTTTTTTTGAAATACTCCAAATAATATCAATATGTCCAATGAATTTAAAAAGTAGGTTACTATTGTAGCTGCGAGAACTAGCATCTGCCAGCCAAATACATCATTAAAAAGAGAGACTTGTTGCACTAGGGTTACATAAAGTTGTGAAGCTTGCTTCGCAATACCAATATAGTCTAAATTAATCGATTTTGAATGATTTATGTTTGGAGACATGCAAACAGACAGCATTGATTCTAATAATTCATTGACTTTTTTAAAACGTTGTTTTAGTGTAGACACAAACATGTGAATTACAAAAACAACTATAAATACATAATAGTTTTGCAACAAACGGAAACAATAATATCGATATTTATATATTGTAACTAAATAAAACCACACATAATAGTCGTAGTAAAATACTAGGAACAAAACTATATGTCCCGCAATAAAAATTATATAGTAAGGCGTACAATTAATAACTCGCGTAAAATTATTGTAAGTGTTAAGTAAGTCTAGAAACGAACAAAATGCTTTTGGACGCAAAAGCGTTGGAATTATAATTGATACGAGATTTGTTACGGTAAGAAGTACACTTAGTATTAAATCAGTGAACATTAAAGTACCGCTTGGAAAGTTTGAATATGTTTCAGTGAATCTGCCATTTACAGAATATCCATATGCGACTAACATAAGTGAGATAATAAATAACGAATAATATTTGAAGATTTTTAAATTTATGTTTTTATTTTTTGATTCACAGTGACAAGGAGGTAGAATGCCTAAAATATTTCCATAAATGCAAATACATTTGATAAACCATAGTTTGTTTTCTTTTATTTTGCTGCATACGGTTTTGAAGATCATTTTTATTTTATGCCAACGAAACTATGATTTTTATACGTTAAAAAGGTTTTGAAAAAAATAACAATGAAGTTTCTAATACACTTGGAGTAATTAAAGCACTAAAATAACTTTACAGTTAGCAGTAACTACAGTGAATGTACAAGCTTTTCTATACGAATAAATACGAAGAAGATAATTTTATACAATTTATTCTAATTAAAATAAGAGATGTTATCCTGAAAATATTATTGTTTATTAAATCGATACTTTAGAAAAAAATAGTAATTGTCAATTGTCTATATTTACTTGTAATTTATGTAGAATTCTTATGTTTCTTAATAATTTTTTATTTGTCATAACATACTACTTAGTAAATAGTAAAAAAAAACAAAAATTGCTGTTATAAGAAATCTTAAAATTTAATACAATTGATTAAGCTTGATTTTACTTTAATTTAATGGAATAAATTAACTACGACTTCATTGCTTCTTTCTTTTTGAATAAACGGGGTCAAAAATCTTTTCGAAATTTACTGATTTTAATTAATTATATAATAAGTAATTAAAGAATTAGGAGTAATGAAATTAAAGATTAAATAATCAAACAGATTTGAAACCGGGCTTCTCCTATATCAAAAAATATGTTCTTAGTGCTCTGCTGTATATGACCGTGGACACTAAACATACTTAAATAAATTCTTAAAAAGAGGCAAATCTGCAGTTAAATTAAAAATTATAATCTTAACAAAATATCCATGTCATGGAAAAACCACTGTTGATTCGTTAATAATTAAAATGAGAACTATCATATAAAGCTAAGTTATTGAAAAGTGGCTTTTGTGAATTGCAAAATTATCTTGTTACTATAAAGTACTGGCACTAGTAGACTTGCAGGTCTGGTGGGTGACGCTAAATAATAAAAATAAAGTCAGGATTTATTTGTCTTACTAAAATTAAGATATTGTAGAGATGTTATTTTCTTTGACAAAAACAAACATTGCCGTCGAAAAGGCAGTTCTAGTTACAGCAGTCTGGCAAAAGTCCTGAACCCCCTAGCGACCGAACAAGCTCTTTTGAAAGTAACCATTCTGTAAGTAAGCCGCAAAGTACTGAGGTGTCCTATCCTACCTGACTTGCGGCTTGATTGCTGGTGCTTGATTCGACCCTTCTTTGATATGGTCATAAGGTTAGCTATCTCAGCGCCGACGTTGGCGGTTGATCCGACCCATCGCCGCTGGATAGCTGCGTTTCCGTCCTACCTGATTGCCCGGTATCTTGGAAGGCACCTGACTCGAACAATTACCCAACGCGGTTGGTTTGCACACTGCGCCCGTTTGCTACACTACCTGGTGTTAGTAGATTAGTACACGACCTGGTGGTCTGTTAAGTGCTTGTATTTTCCGACTTGTAAATAGTTTGTTGCTTAAGAGGTGCTACCTCGGTTACATTGGTGTTTATTTGTATTGTAAGAGCGCAACTCTACTATTTCAGCCTTTCAACTCCTAGATTTACGGATTTTCACCGTAGCTACTTGCGAGCCCTCGTATGACCGCCCAAGTACGAGGCAGGGGAGTAAACCCTCTCATCAAATCTAGGATCTGAGACCGCCGTTTCCACAACAACAAACTAAGCGCGTCACATGCTAACAATTTCTTTTTGCTGAATAAACTGAATTTGAGATGGACTATCACAGCTGACTAAACGGGGTAAAATTTTAGTGACCTATTATTATGTAAGAAATTATGGAGCGCGCACATATGCTTTATATTTGAACTGCTGACGCTATTACAACTCTTGGATATTCTCTGTGAACACGGAGATGCGAAGTTACTCTACAGCAAAATATAATCAAATAAACTAGATAAGTGTGTTTCCTCCAGAGTTCACTGCAGGTGATTATCAATGCTACAATAGCCTGAAATAGGGTAAGTGGTCTAAATTGACGGGCAACTTGAATCGTCCAAACTATCTTTTTTGTGGGCGGCAAGGATCTCTTTAAAATCAAATATTCGTAATGCGGACTCTTGAAATGAGCTACTGCTCTTAGACAGCTTTTTCTGTGACTCAGGAATATAAACTATTCCGCAATGGTTTTTCTGCTGTTAAGTACAATCAGATAAAACGCACTGTAAGCTTTGCACAACGACAACAAATTTGCATGAGAAACACTAGAAGGGGTTAACGACAGAATGGAACACCCTTATTGCAAAGAAACACGCTTTCACTTTTAGGATTTCCACAAGAAACCTAATTTGAGCAGGAATTGAGTAGATTTCACAGGTCTCGCTTGGAAGTTTACAAGAATCTCCCCAAATTCAAAAGGTCTAAAACTTTTACACTAGAATACTCTCCACTGATGCCAAGGAAGTACAGAGAGATCTGATCTGATTGTGTGATTGAAAAAAGGAATCTTACAAATTAAAACGTAGAAGATAATCTCCTCTAAAGGAATAAACTTGCCCTATTACTATAAATTGTCTGTGTCTGATATCTTAAGAGCATTTTTATATAGAAAATAAAAATTGAATGTGCACATACAATAAAAATACAAGTGGCAGCTTTTACAATGGATGTGTAAGTCTTTTGTTTCATGAGATACCTTATCTCGAATATAAAATTATAGCAGTTTTGTTTTATATTTATCGACCTCTTAAATTTAATTTTTAAACTGAGATATTTTCTCACTCTTACAGACATGAATAGGTTTTTTTATAAATGTAAGGAGCCTTGCATACGGGGCGCGCTCGAAAAGAGTCGCTAACACAAATGCAACAGAATGGGTTTTACAAGTGAAATACATTCTTTGTATGTTATATGGATAGCGGAAAGGCTTAACAAACAGTAAAGTTTTTCCATAGTAAGAGTTGTATAATTATAAGAAAAATGCGCTAAAAGACAAGCGATGTAATACGTTGGTTAGTTAGAAGTCATAAAAACTACAAGAACGTTCCAATTTGTTTATTTTACACATTTATCATTTTCCCATATTAAGAATAACAACAGTGTAAGATGTAATTGAACCAAAAATAGCTACTAAAATAGTATAATCTAGATCAAAAAATCCTGCAGCGGAAAAACGGGGATTTCTAAAAACTGTCTGTCGAATTAGTAATTGTATGCTTTCGCGAGCATTTTGTTCATGTGAATTTCGTGGTCGTACAGGATATCTTAGAAGTAATTTATAACCTAGTACTGAAGTCCGCTTTGCTTGCTGAGTTACAAAATGACAGGAAGCTATTAATAATGTCATCACAGCCTGAAATGAAACTCATCTTAGTAATAATTCATTTATGACACCAAAACATGAAACTTTTTCTTCAGTTGTAAAAAGCGGAAGATTTGGATCTTTTAACGTTCAAAGTTTTATAATCACCTAGTTCTGATTGTTTAAATTGGAATAAATAAATACCAATTGCGAGTTGCAACTTACCAAGTGTAGAAAAGTCCACGAAATAGCCACAAAAACTATTACAGGATATGCAGAAACTATGACAGCTATATTTATTGTTCCAATTATCCTAGCGGCTACGAACGTAACAAGTAATAGCAGAGGATATCCGTATATTACATTTACTAAATCTATTACGTCATACATTTTATCTAAAAGTCTTAAAAGTTCTTTTATATCAATATCGCTTTTTGTATAAAGCATTTTTTCGTATTCTCTAAGAGGAATTACACTTATTCTCTGGTGTATTTCTTGTTTTTTGAATATTCTGTTGATGGCTTGTAGAAACATATTTAGATGTAAGTTGAAATAATAAAGCTGGAGGGCGCTAACCGAACTTACATAGATTTCCATTTCTTTAGGTATGAAAAGTCCTTCAATAAAAAACCCATTTAATATTATCCAAAACACGACACCAACAAAGTTGAAAATAGATAGGAAGAGGTATAAAATGATGATTTCTTGTTTAAAGAGTGGGTAGTATAATCTGTTAAGTGTTTTATTATAACAATGTAGTTTACACTCAATTGCTGAAATTGTGTTTATAAATTCTGTTGAAATGCTAGGATTTATAAAAACGGTTTGTAATACGTAACTCCAATTTAAAATAATTAACAAAAACGATTCTACTGAATCTGTAACAGCCACAGAGGAATATGCTGAAGGGTAAATATGATAATATCTGTAAAACCATGTTAAAAATGCGGTTCCAGTAAATATTAAAGTAGAAATTATACTGTAGGTTCTATATAAATTATTTTTGTAAAATTGTTTTTGATATGGTACGAGTATTCCAAATACTCTACTAATTATAAATAAATCTGTTTGTTTGGTTATACTCGATAAACAATTGTTACATGAGAGAGTAGTGATTTTTAAATAAATTCTTCTCATACAATTGTCGCCACTCATTTTAAAAATTGCTTTTACTTTACTGTTTTGTTACTCGAGGTACATAACTATACCTTTTAAATTTTTCGAGTAATAATAGAAAACATTAGGTGATGAGAGTCATTTATAAAATTAAAATAGGTTTTGTAATGTAACAAATAATGAAATTAAGTAATTACCCATGCAGGGTGTTCCTCTAAAAAGACGAAAGAGGCAATTTTTATTATTAATAAATTTATGTCCTTTTTCCATAGGCTTTCAATTCAGTAACAACACAATGCCATTAGAGTTATTTAGTATAGAAAGACGCTAACTATACTTTGAGCCAATGCACGTGAAGGCAAAAAAGGAAACATGGATGTTTCGTGTTTGCCCAGACACTCTGTATATATGTAATTTTCTTCACGATAAATTTGAAAGTAGAAAAATCTATATTTTTTATTCAGTTATTGTAAATAATAAAATACCATTTAATTTACCGTTTATTCAATTTTCCGATTGACGGTTGATGTCTTCGTCGTAACCTTATATTTCAAAATTGATCAGCTTAAACTTAGAATAAAAAAGCAGACTTTTGTAATAAATTCATAAATAAGCTTTCTTGTATAATATTCTCCGTATTATAAAAAGAGTTTTCCAAAATGGACTAAATTCATGCTGGAAATCAATTTAGTACCAACCGTTGCCATATTGTAATTCCGTATATTTCTATCCTATAATCTGTTCATCTTATTATAACCTTCACTAATATTATCTTGTGGTCTATAAAACAATCATAAAATACAAATACAAACTATAACAAGTGTCCAAAAATCTCTCAAGCCCTGAGTGGCGGCAGTTGTGAAAAAATAAACTTATTCTTAATTTTAGTCATATAATAATAATTAAATTTTATGACGTAAAATGAAATGTAGGAAATAGAAACTGTGGAAAATGGTAAGGAAAAAAAAGGAATTGGGAAATTGATAAATGTTGGAATGTAAAAAAAAAGAAATGAGAAGTGCGAAATAAAAGACAGGAATAAAAATTGGTCTTACCAGTTTAGTCTGGTGTAGCTTTATACGGGGTGGCATAGATTGGAGTGGATAATTTTGCCGGAGTGGTTTGGTTCCAGATGGTTTAATTCGATATTATATGGTCTGAGGCTTTTTGATTTGGAACTGTTTGACACGGAGTAGTTTGGTTAGAAGTTCTTCATTTTGTATGTATCGGGCTTGTTTGGTTTGGGATTGTTTTATCTGGGTTTGCTTGGTCCAAAGTTACTTGTTGTTGTGAGTTATTTAGTATTGGCTTAATTGGTTACTCCCAGGCTATTTGATAGGCAGTGTATAATTATCTCTTTGTAATTTTCTAGATGATAGTCTGTTCTTTTAGATTATATAAAATACAAAAGCTTTGCCCGACAGTAAATATAAAAGAGACATAGTCTGAAGTCATGAAAACAGTCTCCACAGTCAGAACCACTAAAGTTAAGAAATGCCGTTTGATTCTGGGTTATTAGATTTGCCATTGTCTGGTTCGAAATTGTTTTGTCTTGTTGTCAGGCTTGGTGTTGTTTGGTTTGGTTTTGTATGGTGGTTAAAGGTTTTTTGGTTCAGGGCCGGTTGGGTTCAAGATTGTTTGATCCGGAATTCTTTAGTTCGAGATAGTTTCATCCTTGATGGTTCGTTTCGGAGGTTTGTGCCAAAAGAGTCTAGTTCGAGATAGTTTGGTTTGTTGTGTGTCAGAAACCCAAAATACGAAATTCGAAGTTTAATTCTAAGTCTAAAATCAAAGCCAAAATCGAGAACTCCAGAAATCCCAAACTTAAAGTTCTAAACACAAAGTTGAAAACTTCGGATTTCAAACCTAAAATCCAAATTTAGAATTAAAATCTGAAATCCTCATTTGAAAATGCCTAATCCGATTCCAGATTTAAAAATTTCTGATTTTGGGTTTTTGATTTAGTTTCTCTGACTTTATATTTGGGCTGTCAAACTTCTTACTTGTAATTCTAAATTGTAGATTAGTAATTGCGGCTCTTGAGTTTTGGATTTGCAGTTTCAGATTGGTACGCTAGGTTTTGCACTTTGGATTTTGGATCTTTCATTTGAGAGTTTGGATTTCAAATTTTGGAATTTTGGTTTTTAGTTTTGTATTTCTAATTTTGGGTCTGGTATCTCAGATTTAAAATTTTTGGTTTTGAATTTTGGACTTTAGGTATCCGATTCTAGATTTATAAATTAATTTCTGATTTAGTACTTTAGACTTTAAATGTCAGAATTTGAATTTTCAAGTTTCGAATTTCAATTTCGGACTTGTTATTTGTATGTCAGGTTTGGGATTATAGTTTTATTTAAATTTTGAAGTCTCGGAGTAGAATCTTGGGCTTTGGGGTTACTCTGGAAATAAATTTTACACAACTAACACCAAACAATAATTAATGTTAATTACAGTATTTTTCTTTCAGCGTGACATCACAGTTGGAAACCTCCAGAATAGTGGAGAATAACAAAATATTTCAAATACCTAAACTTTGTATATGCAACCCAACTAGCTAGGTTGAAATTGCATTTTGCAAATAAAATGATAATTTTACATACCTTTTTTTTCCTAAAAAAATAATTCTTGCAAGTGGAACAAAGAGAAGAATGAGACATTTAAACAAATACAAGAAGCAATGACTTGCATTAATTTAGCTCTTCCTGATTTGCCAAAACTGTTTCGTTTAGAGCAAGATTTGTAGTGTTGGTTAAGATCTGCTTTATTACAGGTGGATGAAAGCATAAAAAGAGTTATTACTGTTTGTGTACTAAGGTCACTAACAAACTCTAAAAAGAAACGTGTTAGATTATATTACTTTTCCCTAAGTTTATAAAAAAAGAATCTATGAGAATAATACTTTGAAGTTGATAAGAAAAAGATTTCTTCATTTTTCTGATGCTAAGATAAGACTGACATTAGCCACTGAGAATCTGTAACAATTCAACTCTTGGTTAATCGTTATGTTGCATAGACATTATAAAGTAAACATCACATTACAAACAATAAGTCAGCAAGATGAAAATTAATGGTATAATCCTTAAAAAGGAAAACCGTGAAGGTACCCAAAAGATATCATCTACACTAAACAAAAATATTCTACTATTAAACTTATAGAAGTAGAGAAACTTCTTCCTATTTTAAACTGCTATTTTCATTTTTCAATTTTCTCTTACTATAATGAAGACGGTTTGAAATACTTGCAAAACATTTGACATCGTGTGACAGGTTTTAATACAGCAAGTATTGATCTTATTGATTAAAACTAAACATAGGGTACGTATAATAAGTATATGAATTAATAATGTCGACTGTAAAACTTTTACTAATCGATTAGTAATTTTACAGTAAATAAATGAAGGTGACAAGAAAATAGGCAACAGAGAGATGTGATTGAGTAATAATAAAATAAAAACACATTATGTAATTTTATTTCATAATAATTTCTTAAACATGTAAATTACATATTATATTAAAAACAAATATGCCAAAGGCTTTAGAATTACAATAACTTTATAGCAATGCTACTACCACGTTTTATCTCTTATACACAGCTTTCAGATGTATTTATCTATAATAACTGCTGTTTTAAAAAACAAGGTTTACTGACACCTGCAATGCCAATATTAAATGGTAAACATTCCATACGCTCAGGGCCTAACACTATCATTCGTTATTGAAGTCATTTTCATACGTTGATAAAAATGAAATGCGTCATAAATTCATGATCATAAACGTTATTTATTATATTCAATTAAAACAATAATATATGAAGTAACAGATCCAAGAAGATTAAGAAACAGTGGATAGTCGAGGTTGAAAAACCCTGCAGCAGAAAAATCTGGGCAACGCTGTGATGACAATTGCGTCAGGAGATTTAACTGTTCTCGTAGTGCGCGATCTTGTGAATTCTCAAATATTGTAGGTACTTTTAACAATAGTTTGTCACATATCTCCGAAGTTTTTTGAGCTTCTTGTGTAGTTGCATTACAAGAAACAATTAATACGGTACCATAAGACTGAAATAAGTTTAAAAGTCAACATAATTTCAATTTAAAAAACAAAATAAGTATAGACTAAGTAACAATTAAATCTTTATCAAGATTTACAGTTTCCCAAAAGGGTAGAGTGTGCTCCTTTTGTTTTTCCTTTAGTAAATAAGTACAAAACAAAATAAATAAAAATAATATCACACAGAATTTTTTCCCGTATTCTCATTATAGGGGATGATTACAGAATGCAAATCATATTTTAGAAATTCAAATTGAAAATGAATTGAAACCGTAAAAAAAGACAAAAATGTTTATACTCTGTAGCTCTGACAAGGTGAACATTAAAGCAATATTAACGTTTTAATCGGATGAACATATTTGTCATCTAATGGTGGCGTTCCCATATTTAAGTCAAGGAGTTTCAGAACTAATTAATCCAGAATGGTCAAAGCGTCACATGCCCTTTATAGGTACTTGTGATGTCTTCCAGAAATAAGTAAATATGCTTTTTTCTACATATTCCGATATCAAAGGTGTGACCAATAAATGTCAATAAAGGAACTACGCATACTTACAAACTGCAACAAACTCCAGAAGATATTTAAGATAATTAAATCGTATCCGAAAACACCAGAACCATTTCCAGACACTCCATACACTATTAACACATTAAAGGCATTCAATAATCCAACTGCTATAGTTGCCGTTATAAATAAAAGCTGCCAACCAAATATTTTATTAAAATAATTGATTTGTGTTATAAGAATCTTATAATCCTCAGATAACATTTGTACTTTCTGGTATGGGTGTAGTTGTGTTAGTCCACCCTTCTGTTCCTTTGGAATGGTAAAGATGCCTGCTGAATCAACCAGTGGTACTTTAGCCAACAATTCATTCAAAGTTCTGAATCTCCATACAAGGGATAATAGGAAGTTGTCGATCATCATTATCACAATAAATGTATAATAATTTTGTACATTTTGAAACGCATAGTTTGTGTATCGTTTTGCGCCCAAATATTTGATCCATATGTATGCGTCATAGCCGAAAAGAATTACTACAGTAACGTGTCCAAGAATCAGTTTTGCATGTAGCCCTCTACAATTCTTTCGTACAACATCTTCTACTCCTTCCAGGAGACTGTCAGCAGTTTCAAAAGCCTTTAGAAATTTCAAGAAGCTATTCTTTGCATATGTTAATGGTATTAGAATTGATAAAACATTTGCCACAGTTAAAACAAAATTAAATAAGGCGTCCGTTATAATTGAACTTGCTGTTGGTAAAGATGGATAACAGTAGCAGACTCTTCCTGCTGTTGAAGAGACGTATCCGGTCAAAATGAATAAAGTCATTAACACACCATGAACTTTATCAGTTTCCCATTTTGAGTTCTTTCCTTCGAAAGTGTATGCTGGAGCAACCGCGAATATTGCTGCCACTCTGTATAGTGGGTCAATTAGCCCAGTTGCACTGTATGATTTACTCTGTTTGATTTTCATGTCCTTCTTTTTCACATTTAAACGATAATTACCTTAATAGAATTTATGGTTTCTTCATTTGTATTTTTTTAAATAAAGTTGCATGCACATCAATCTTGCCATTGAACACTTATATGTCTTCTTAAATGATCTTGTGAGAACGCAAACGAAATGAGAGCAAGGTAAACGGTACACTGTTTGTGTGTTTGTATCACGAAATCATGTTTTATTCAAAAGACATTTACTCAGAAATGCTGACGTGTTTAACTGATGGAACGTAAAATTAGTCCAGTTTACGGGTCTGTTACAGTGAATGAATGTTCCCACGAACAATATTCTTATGATTATTAACGTCTTGTAAGAGTGATGTATTTGTGTGTAACATTACTGTAATTCACAGTAAAATAACTAAATTTACATAAGAATAGAGGTTTATGGATACAAATGAAATTACAAGAAGAAGAATGTCTTTATATAATATTAAACATTTCGCATTTTTACTTCAGGTTTTGCATTTTGGATGTGTGAATGGATTTCTTATTTAGTGCTTAAGACTTTGGATATCACACTTTGAATGTTTAGGTTTCGAATTTAAATTTTGGACTGTGTTATCTGAATCTCAGGTTTGGATTATATTTTAGTTTGGATTTTGGATTTGGGATTTCAGATAACAAATCTAGGCTTTTGAATTAATCTGGAAATAGATTTGACACAACTAACACCAAATAGTAATTAATTCTAATTACAGATTTTTTTCATTAATAAAATCAGTGTGGAATTATAACTGAAAAAGAAAAGCTTCCACAATGATGGAGAATCACAAAATACTTCAAATACCACATGTGTTCCATATGCAACCCACATAGTTAGGTAGGAGTTGAAATGCATATAATTAGAGAAATTTCTTCCCGTTTCAAACCAATATTTTGAATTTTTTACTTTTGTTTACTGTGATGAAAATGATTTTAGATACATGCAAAACATGTGATATTGTGTGACAGGTTTTAATACAGCAAGTATTGATCTTATTGATTAAAACTAAACGTGGGATACGTATCATAAGTATTTGAATTAATAATGTCGACTGTAAAAATTGTACTAACCGATTAGTAACAATTTTACAGCAAATAAAATAATGCTGACAAGAAAACAGACAATTGAGTTGTTTATTTTGATATGATTTAGTAATGATAAAATAGAAACACACATGTAATTTCATTCTATAATAATTTATTATACAAGCAAATTAAATTAAAAATAGATATTCCAAAAAAGTTAAAATTACAACTTTATAATTATAGTACTGCTACTACCACGTTCTGCCTTTTATACACAGATTCTCAATCTATATATCTATAACAACTGCTGTCGTTAAAAAAGTAAAGTTAACTCATCCTCTGCAATGCCAACATTAAATTGTAGATATTCTGTAGGCTATGGGCAAATTCTATATTCCTATCATCAATTCCTCATTGACGTTGTTTTCATACATTGATGAAAATGAAATGTGTCTTAATCATACACCTTATTTATTATATTCAATTAAAACGATAACATACGAGGTAACAGATCCAAGAAGAGAAAGAAGCAGTGGGTAGTTGAGAATGAAAAACCCTGCAGCAGAAAAATCTGGGCAACGCTGTGATGACAATTGTGTCAGAAGATATAATTGTTCTCGTAGTGCGCGATCTTGTGAATTCTCAAATATTGTAGGTACTTTTAACAATAAGTTGTCACATATCTCCGAAGTTTTCTGAGCTTCTCGTGTAGTTATATTACAAGCAATAATCAATACGGTACCATAAGCCTGAAATAAGGTCAAAATAATAGGAGTTTAAAAAATAAAATAAGTAAGTATATATTAAGTAACAATTAAATCTTTATCAAGAGAGAATAGAGTGTAGTCCTTTTGTTGGTTCGTTTAATAAATGAATATAAAATAAAGTATCCCAGAAAATTTAACCTGTAATCTCATTATAGAAAATGCTTAAACAATGCAAATCATATGTTAGAATCAAAATTGAAAATCAATTAAAACCGTAAAAAAAAAGCCAAAAATGCTTAGACTCTGACTGTAGTTGGCAGTTTTAGTGTATTTCAATGTATTTTTAGTCTATTGTGCTCCGCTTACATCGTCTAGCTGCGTCCTATAGGTAGGGAGTTGGAATACAGGACTTAAGGGGTAGGGCAATACGGGTCATTAGCAACGGCCGTCCGCCTATTAACAGGACTAAATACACTACAACTGCAAACTTTATTAATTTATTATAGCGAAGCGAATTATTTTATTTCATTTTTTTCTTCACCGTCGTATCTAGAATTTTATATAGATTTAGAAAATGTCATCAAAATACTAGAGTGCCATTTAATAATTTAAAGTTAATATCAATTACGCGAAATTGGACAATGGGGAACTTGCATGAATCTCAGATTTATCTTAATTTACCTTAATTTCATTAGGAATTCGATAAAATGCAGGTTTGTAAAGATGACAGTCATGGAAAAATTGTTTTTATTAGTTTAATTTGCAATAGAAAATATTGCAAAATTTTAAATGTAGGTTTTAAGTCCTTTAAACCGTGACGCAGTTGGCCTTTCTTACATGATTAGTGTACTGCTCGAACAGACAGCGGCGTTACACGAAACATGCGCGAATATTGTCGTCATGTGAAAAGGAAAGTTGTTATTCAGATTATTAACCAACCGAGTTTGTCTATGAATAAGGGCCATCTGTTGGTAAATATTGTATTAAACAGGTCGGTGACGTCATGAATCTTAAAGCGCGAAATGAATATTATTTATTTATTTTTTTATGAAAATATAGATATTTTTTGCGCAAAGTTTTATTTCTTAAATAATTTTTTATTCCCGATCTATTTTTAAAATACATGCAAGTTTCCCATTGAATTATTTTTTTCTTCTTAGAATGTAGATAAGATAGTCTAATATACCCCCCAAGGGTTATTATTCCGCTAACTCTATCGGTATTGCTACAGTAAGACTGTTTTCAGACTTTTGGCTAACCCTGTATATGTCAAATTAATAAATTGCAATAAAAGAACTACGCATACTTACTAACTGCAGCAAACTCCAAAAGGTATTTAAGATAATTAAATCATATCCGCAGACGATAGAACCATTTTGAGACACTCCATACATTATTAATACATTAAAGGCATTCAATAATCCAACTACTATAGTTGCCGTTATAAATAAAATCTGCCAACCAAATATTTTATTAAAATAATTGATTTGTGTTATAAGAATCTTATACTCTTCAGATAACATCTGTGCTTTCTGAAAGGGGTGTAGTTGGGTTATTTCACTTTTCTGTTCTTTTGAAATGGTAAAGGTGCCCTCTGAATCAACCAGGGGCACCTTATCCAGCAATTCATTTAAAGTTCTAAATCTCCATACAAGGGATAATAGGAAGTTGTCGATCATCATTATCACGATAAATGTATAATAATTTTGTATATTTTGAAACACATAGTTTGTGTATCGTTTTGCCCCCAAATATTTGATCCACACGTATGCGTCATAGGCAAAAAGTATTAATACAGTAACGTGTCCAAGAATCAGTTTTGCATGTAGGCCTCTACAATTCTTTCGTACAACATCTTCTACTCCTTTCAGAAGACTGTCAGCAGTTTCAAAGGCATTCAAAAATTCCAAAAAGCTATTTCTTGCATATGTTAATGGTATTAGAATTGATAAAACATTTGCCACAGTCAAAACAAAATTAAATAAGGCGTCGGTTATTACTGAACTCGTTGTTGGTAAAGATGGATAACAGTAGCACACTCTTCCTGCCGTTGAAAGAACATATCCGGTCAAAATGAACACAGTCATTAACACACCACGAATTTTATTAGTTTTCCATTTTGAGTTTTTATCCTCGGAAATGCATACTGGAGCGACAGCTAATATTCTTGCTACTCTGTAGAGTGGATCAATTAGCCCAGTTGCACTGTATGATTTACTATGCTTGTTTATCATGTCTTTCCTTTTCACATTTATTTCATATCACATACATTTAACATTTCACATTACTTTAAAAAAATTTAGGTTCTTTTCACTTGCACTTGCACACATTTTTTTAATAAATCAATTTTGCCATTGAACCCTTAAAATGTTTTTTTTAATAATTATTGTGAGAACGCAAACGAAATGAGAGCAAAGTAAACGGTATACTGCCGGTGTGTTCGTATCACGACATCATTTTTTATTCAAAAGACATTTACTCAGAAATGCTGACGTATTCAACTGATGAAACGTAAAATTAGTTTATTAGTCTGTTGCAGTGAATGAATGTTCCCACGAACAATATTCGGATTAATTACTATATTTATAATTATTAACGTCATGTAAAAGTGTTGCATTTGTGTGTAACAGTACTGTAATTTACAGTGAAATAACTAAGTTTACATAAGATACAGGTTTATGATTACAAAATAAAATTACGAAAGAAGAATGGCTTCATATAATATTAAACATTTCCATTTCTAATTTACCTAAAAGCTCGCTGCATTAATTTGAGACTTATTATCAGAACGTGAACATACAGGGTGTTATTTCTAAAAGTTTTAAAATTAGTCTATGCGGATACCTCATACTAATATTCCAGGACCCAGGACAACAAGAATAAGCAAGGTGATAATGAACTTAATGTGTACCTGGTTATTTAAAGCTTACGTACTTTTCCAGTTTTGGTTTTTAAACTCACTATTATGTTAAATTTTGTAAAGTGTTATACGATCTTGAAATGACATAGAACTATATCCACTTTTAATTTTCTTTTTATTTTACTAATCTTGTGCTTTTTTTAAATTGCGATTTAAATATATCGCAACAGAAACAAATTTTTAGTCTGCAGGTCTTCGAGTAGAAAATTAATTCAGTTGTATGGTATTGTATTAATTTTCAGTAAGTGATTGAAACACAAGAATTCGATAATTACAGTGTACATTAAGGTCACTAAAAATAGAATCTGGGTTAAAACTTTATGGTCTCAGGAGGAAAATAAGGTTTTACAGGTTATTAATTATGTATTTAAATTAGATAGTACCGACTGAGTATTGAGGGAAATAATCTAGAAATACAATTAAGCTAGGAATAAAGATGGGAATAATGCAAGAAAAGAATTGAAAATATACGCATATATCGCACAGATAGATTTCTAGAATATGCATACACAATAAGGATCGTATAGAAGCAGAAACACATATAATTAATAACTTGGACTGTTGCGATGAATATATCCGCTTTCAATCTTCTCTCTTTGCTATATGCATGCTTAAATATTAGGCATTTTCGTCCAGAGAACGCCCATTATAGATCAGGTGCTGATAAATCTTCGTATGCAGAATATTAATCAATCATTTCAACTTTTGCACTGTATACTTAGTGGCCTAAGCTTCATAGAACACTATCTTGCCGTGAAGGGCTAGCTACGTTTAGCTGCACTGCCCCCCCCCTCTTTTTACCTTGTGCATATGTTAATAATACGTCTTAGTATAATGGAGTTATCGGCCTTCAAAGTTGCCTGCGGACGTGTTAATTTTCGGCTGCATAGTCGTTATTTGTCAAAATGTCAAAAATCCTTATTAAGAAAAATTGTAAGGAATTACCTTTCGGATGTTTTAAACTTACTTCCGATAATGCAGGTTGTACTATACAGTGTTTCATCATTACATACTCAATAATTTTGTCAGAATAAAGTTCTTCAAAAAATTGAAAAACTTGGGTTCAATAGTTTCTCGCACTTGTTTCAACGGATTAAGATAAAATACTGTCACCTACAAAACAAAAATAATCTGGTAATTATCATTACCGTTACGACCTTACTTATTGGTCTATTGAAAAAATAAAACTTGCGCGGTATTTAGAATTTCATGATTCTAATTATCCAATAAAATACAGGGTACTTTATCTAAAACATTTATATTTCAAATTGCTGCTCCTGGCATTTTCATCCTAGAAAAGAGAACAAAACACCATCTAAGTCAAGCTTATAAGTTTTTAAAAAACTTTTTTCTGACAAAATTAATAAATGTGTAATGAAAAACCAACCACACTGTATAACTGAAAGACTATACAGTGATTCAAGGTATTTGCGCTAAATCATAAACTGGTAATAGGAAAAGTAATTTTCAATAAAAAAGTTCAGATAAGGGAGGCCCAACGAAAGCGAAACAGACTGAATAACTTCCAGGAAAATAATCTTTCGGAAAAACGCAAAAACACGTCAGTTTGTATTGGAAGGGGGACATTTCTTGAGGTACAATTTTAATCCTAAACTTCAACCCTCTAAGGGGGTGCGTTAACCCTTTAATTTTAATTCTTCTTATTGTCCCATTTGAATTTTTAAATGCGGTCAATTTGTTTGGAAGATACAGGGTGTAAAATCTAAAACATAGAAGGCTTCATGATCTTCAAATTTTACATTTGACAATTGTTCTCATTTAGTTTGACAATCTTGTATCCACTCTAGACAAGTCTGCCATGTTTATTTTTTATTTTTCTAGTGTGGGCGGCAAGTGAATTTTTTAGTATTGGTTATTGCTAATTAAGAAAAACTTACATAATGAGTTACTGGATTACAGAAAGGGTTGAAATGATTGCACAGGAAACTAGATCCGTGATTAATATAATACAATAAAAAGAGAAATGCTGACAACTCCGTGAGAAATGAAGGAGTGGAAGTGGCGGTTCAACGAATTCTAAAACACTCATATACGATTTAGTTGCTACAGGAACGTAATGAAGACAATTTTGGCCTTTGTATTGTTTGCAATTCTGTGAGGTCTATAGGTGGACGACTGTCGATTAATCCAAATTGTCTATTTAATATTTGTTTTTTCGATGAATGCTCTTTGTTTGTAAATGGTACGGTAAATCGTCAAAATTGTTGCTATTGGGTAGATTCGAAACCAAGAATATTTCATGCTGTCCAACCCAATGACCAGAAAAGTTAAATGTTTAGGCAGGCATTTTTGGCGATCGCTTCGTTGATCCTAAGTTTTAGCTGGCTATTTAACTGCAGATATCTATTTGGAACTGCTGTAGGATCTTATTGATTCAGACTAACTGAAATCATCAAAAATGAGGAGCGTTACCTGGAGGATCGATTGATATTCCAACAAGACGGAGTACCTTCGCATTTTACGTTCGTGAGTCTTTAAATCGAGCTTTGCCAGGTTGTTGAATTGGAAGGAGAGGCACATTTGAATGGCTTTCTCGATCCCCAGATTTGTCGCCTCTAGACTTTTTTTTATGGGGTCACTTAAGAAGTAAAATCTATGCGACGCAATCAGCTTTATTGGAAGATTTACGCCAATGTATTGTCAACTAATGCCAATAAATAACCCGGTAAATGCTCTAGAATGTGTGACAACGTAAAGAAAAAGGCGTGGTCGGCTAAAAACCCTTTAGCTGCTCATGGCGATATTGTATCTTATGAAGATTAGACCACCAGGTATAGAATGCAAAAGTCAAAATGCGTCACTCACATTTTGCAAACAAAAATTGCTGTATCAAAAGAACGATGTAAACTTACTGCTCAACAGCAAGCATTCTTTGCATTTTTACATTTTTGCTTGATCTGAATGTGTTCTTTCTGTATGGCACACCAGCTAATGGAGACCATAGTCTGACTTGGTCTGTCATTAGGTGCCTTGAGAAAATTATTGAAGAGCGGATTTCGTTTTATGTTCGTCTTATGTAGATTTATACTTGACCGAAACATGAAGTGTTTTTTTCTGTTTGGTGTACATAATTTAAAATAAAGTAACCTGACTTGTTAGAGGTAAAAGTGAAGGGTAAAGTCTGACCTCTGCTGGTGTCTACTTTTATTATAAACATGGATCCCGATTGTATTTTTATTTAACTAGCCTAAGGTGATTAATGAAAAGTAAAAAGTAACTGTACAGAAACCGATCAGGTTTTTGATCTAGCTTTCTTACGAAAGTTCTTGTAGAGCAAGTCTTGATTTGTCTACTTAGTCTCGACTTCAGACGTTTAAAAAGTTAAACTTGTTTAACCTGAATAGTCAGGATAACCATAGAAATAATTGTTGAAACAATTCTACCCATGGCAATTAAAAGTAATCAGGTTAACCCACTACCATTTTTGTAAACGCCTTAGGTGTTCTTTCTGTCTGGTGCACCAACTAATGGAAACTTGTGTTCGCATGTAGCTTATTTAAGAAAGCTGAGGAAACCAAGCCCAAATCATGCTTGTATTAAGCTATCCTAGAAAAGTTAAAGAAGGACGACAACCGATCCTGGGCTACCCAAGATGACCCGACGAACCTATATTCCTGTTTAAGTCTATTAGGAAAGTAAGGGCAGGCGAAGTGCGTTTCATTTCCAAGTCAAGAAACTGAACCCCAAGAAGGTTAAAAGAAGACCAGCGTTTTAGTTGGACTAAGATCGGTATATCAGTAAGGTTAGAAGTGACACAACTGAATAGAGTATAACTGCGGCAGCTCTAAGAACTTTTGCAAACACTAAAAGCGTATATTTGTTTACTGCAATACTATCAGAAAAAAGAAGAACCCTAAGTTCTTACGATAATAATGACATATTGCAGTCATTATTCAAAGATATTATTTGCTCTTTAATGTGATGCCGCTAACGACTGCCATTTGATCGTTTTAAATTGTGTTACCTTATTATAATAATATTTAATTGTAAATGATCCAAGTCTAAAAATATTTGTTCTATAGTTAATTGAAATTAGTGCCAGTACTTTGCTCCATATAGAATTCATTCACTCTGCATGCACCATGTCCGCCAAGAAATCGCTAGTTTGAGAAAAGAAGGCGAAACGGGATAATTCATGAAGTCATTGCTTTGCTTGGTAACAATGAGGACCAATTAGAGGTCCTTGCAATCGACAATAAAATTGAAATTGAGTGGGAATACAATGTAAGTTAGGGCAAGAAAAAATATAGCTTTTACGAGTGTAAAGTTTTTGTTTCTGATTCTGCCGACGGAGAAGATAGTCATGAATGTCTAATGGTTACAATTAAAAAACAACATAATACGAGTGTCATAACTTTGTTTATTTTCCAAGTTCGAACCAAACTTTTTAATGCTTCCATGTAGGATGTGGATGCTCTTTAAGCTATCTGAAACACAATGAAAGGTTTTTTGCTTTCAGGGAATAGCGAAAAGCAAATGAATTCCAAAGATCGAATTGAAAAAGAAAAAATGTAAACAAAATGGGAATATTAGAAATAATATGAACGCTGAGTAAATGTGGAACAAAATTCGAGAAAATTGACAAAAATAAACAAATCAATCAAACTTTCATGACCAAGCATTTTATGGCAACAACTGACATTAGTCTGTTTGGCTCAAAATAGTATGTATTATTAAATACTATTCATTTTCTAATAGCTCATTAACAATAGTGGATATTTACAACATTCTTACGTAAAGAAATTAACTTTACGTCAATAAGTATATCAGTATTGTGTATCATTTTGAAGTGAAAAATACATAATGAACGAGAAAGCTCATGAAGATTGTGCGTGCAATGTAAAGTATGCCAAATATGTATTGTTCTTTTCAAATATACTGGGTCTACCAGTACCTTATGATCAAAACAATCATAAGATCTACAAAGTTATTATTTCAGTTGCAATAATCATACTCAACGTATGGATTTTATACAGTAGGATAAATAAATTTTATCCCCTGTTTCATTTCACCGAAGGAATTACTGATTCGTTACACATTTTATGTTCTACCTTAATTAATATACATGCTTTATTATATGCAATATTTATTCGATCACAGAAGGAAGCAGTTTTCAGAACTGTTATATCTGAAATAGAACTTACTTTATATCAATGCAACCATTATTCTAAAAGCATTGCAAGAATATATCGAATTGAATTATTTATTTTTCATGTACTCTTGAGCGTCTCCGTTATTGCTGTTACAGTTTACTACAGCATTATATTCGGAATTGTTGCTAATATGGAATATTATGGAATAAATAATCTTTATTATTATCAAGCACTTATTATCTCGCTACAGATACGTTACTTTAATCGCTACTTATGCAATTACTTTGAAAAACTTAATAACCTTTTAGAAAGATGTGCGGTAAGAGAAATAGCAAAACATGAACCTTTTGTAACAGACAACAGGCTACTTATATTACAAAACATAGAAAAACTAGAATTTTCCATTATCACAAGAATTCACCAAAAACTATGTGACGTAATTGTAATGGCAAATTCATTTTATGGCTATCAAATATTTATAATTATTACTACCGTAACAGTTACAGCAGTTGCAGCGTTTAATGGCGTTTTGTCTATTTCTGATGCTTTTCCAGGGGCATTTATTCTAGGGACTTGGTTTTTATTGTGGATTGTAAGTATTTTATTGAGATCGTTAAAATTAAAATGACAAAAAATATTGTTACAGTTTCTAGGTATAATAATCACGAGTTCTTGCGAGTCTGTTGTTAAAGAGTCTTTTAAAACTGCTACTGTAGCATTCAAATCTTTGTTAATGTTTCCTCTTGAACGCAAAAACCAACGAATCTGGAAGCAGATTTTTATCTTATTCAACCAAATCAAGAACAGAAAAGTATGTTACAATGCAGCAGGATTTTTTGATGTAGGTTGTGGTACGGTTCCTAAGGTACTAACCTCTATTTCATCTTATATCGTAATGTTATTGAGCTTCCATAAGAAATAAAATTTATTTTTGTATTGCAATGTCAATATCAAGTGAAATAAACTTACCTACTTAATATTTTGTCTTGAGGTCACTTTTGTATGATATTAATCTCTTACGGGCTGATACCTACCATTTGGTGTCGCGTTAGTTTAATTTTACTTGTTGTGATTTATGAAGTTTTTGTTGAAGTCATTGAGCTTGGATTTTTTAAAAAAACTTAGTTTGCAACTATTTACGTGAATTCTTTTGTGAGGAATTAGACCTTCTTTTTGTAATCTTCAATAATTGGGTGTGAAAGCCAAAGGTGCTTTTGAATTTGGTTTTGAACAACATACTTTTAGTTCTGGTGGAGATCTGTAAATTGATCCAAAAAATTGCTATTCATTCACAATGGAAAATTAGCTTCAGAGTATCCTGGTGATAGATGTCAAGATTTCTTATATTGAATTTAAGTGATATGTTACACTGTCTCTGTCGTTATGCTACCAATCTCCACCACTACTATGATAGGTCATTTACACAGGGTGTTTCTAAATTGCATGGAAAAAATAAGGGAGTTATTCTAGGGCGAAAAATAAAAAAAAACGCTGTCCCGTGAAGCTACTCTATCTTATAATTTTGCTAAAAAAATTCTTTTTAACAACTTTGCAACGGTTTGTGGCAGCAGTAACAAAATTTCCCAAAACTGTTTTTGTCCTAAAAGTGTGTTTGGAGAGTGGGAGCCGTTCTGCACATCTATATATATAAAAATGAATTGCTGTTCGTTAGTCTCGCTAAAACTCGAGAACGGCTGGACCGATTTGGCTAATTTTGGTCTTGAATTATTTGTGGAAGTCCAGGGAAGGTTTCAAAGGTGAGTAAATATGAAAATGTTGGGAATTAAATAAAAAAAAAACATTTGACGTTGGCCCTGTCGTTCAGAAATCAAATTGAAAGAATAGTTAAAAGAATTTTAATTTTAAATCATGTGTAATTAATTGAAAATAATAATAAACCTCATTCATACCGAGCACTTTTTTTATTATTACGAATTCCTTTTGTTTGTTATAAATTTATTTTATACAAAAACTTAGCTTTTTTATTCATCGATTGAGGCAGTACGAAGTCTGCCGGGTCAGCTAGTTGTATATAAAAACGTATTTGAAGTTTTTTCGGAAAATCTGCATGTTTACAAAAATTACCGAAGAAGCAAGATTCCGTCTAAATGAAACAGGCTATGTAATGACTGCATTAGATTTTAAACACTTCTGCAGACAAAAGGCTTCTGGAGACTAAAGCGCCCCTCTATCTCCAAAACCATCATTGCAACAAAATCAGTTTCTACAAATTAAGTGCAAATAATGACCATAATAAGTAGAACATAGTACATACCAAATTCTGCTATTGCAGCACAAACTGAAGCATTTTTAGCAAAACTTTAGGGCGACGTAGTTTCACAGGGGAGCGTTTTCGAAAAAATTATTTAGGTCTTCTTTTTGTTTTTCGTCGTAGAATAACGTCTTTATATCTGCTCCAACACCCTGTATATGCCACCACATTTAAGTTTCCAACAACTTCAATTCTGTTCACTTCCATCTAATGTTATGTAACGTAACCTTGCGTTACAATAATGCTTACTCTACAGTAAGATTCTTTGATTTCAGTCCGCTAAACTCTAACTGGCCTTGAGTGTAGGTAAGGAGATCATGTACACAATAAAGAACACAAAAAATAATTAAGGTGTATATTGAAAGCGAACCTCAAAAGGACATCGAAGTAATCACATAGCATAAATATAAAATATCAAACAAACAAATATGTATTGCCATATACCCCAAAAGAACAAAATTAAGTAATAAAATTACCATAAAATCTCAATCAAAGTAAAAAATTTATAAATATAATGAATATCAAAGAGCACCCGGTATATCTGGTATAACACCAAAGTAAAAAGATGTTTTAAGAAAATTTGATAAGAAAATCGAAAAAAAAGAGTAACTATCATATAAAGCGTATCTTAAATGACGAGATGAATTCCAAAAAAATCACAGGCTTGTGTTTCTGCAGAAAACCTATAGCTGCAACAAATAAGTAGACACAAAAAACAGTCGTAATACTTTCTTCCTCTTTAATTAATAAAGTAAAAAAAAGTTAAGCTAATTAAGATACAGATTTAGTTTAGGTAAGAATCTAGTCTATCATTATAATTCATTAGAAAGAAAAAATAAACAATTGGTACATAATTCTTGTATTAAGATTTGTTATTTTTCTTATTTTATAGCCAAGCTGGTAGAAATTTAACTTAAGAATGATATTGAAATATAATTGAATCAGTTGCTTCAAAAACGACATGAGTCCATCTTTTACAGAAGAAGGTTTCCACAACAACCTGTCTAATATTTAATAAGTAATTGCAGTCATTCTATCATTTTACATGTAATATCCTGACGACAATTTACCAGATTTCTTTATAAACAACATCTAACAGTTTAACAGTGATAGGATTTTTGAATCAACTACAAAACTACTTTTTATGAACTTATGTCGCCTTGAAACGACTGATTCAATTAATGTTGAACGCAAACCCCGAAAAATTCTACACAGATGGCATGTTCTTAGATAGACGAAAAAAGTCAAGGTATGCTCCTCTTCGCATCCAAACCAACGAAACGCCCGACGGAACCGTTGCGAACAATTACCCACTCAGTAGATAAAAGAGAAGTCAAACCACTTTCTGGTCACCAACACATTAACCACGAGGTTACCTTGATGAAGACGCTTCCCTAGATGCTGATTAAAAAGATTGAATTCTTATTCAAACAAGCAGAAAACAAAAGTACCTCCGACAAAACGAGTGACACAGCTACGAGCAGCTTGTCGAATCCTCGCAAAATAAGTGCTGGAGACGAGTTTCTTATGGTTAGCCAATCAAAGTGGAATTTTATAAATTGGCAGAAAAAAATTCATCGGTGTTTCCGAATGAAAACAATAACTTGGAAATAAGAATTTCACTATTGGGGCAATAATTAACAAAGAAAAGTAAAACAAACGGCTTTAATTGCCAGCCAGCAGAGATAGAAAAACTGTTTTATAGAAAAGAAGAAAATTGAAATTGTAGTCGTACAGATAGAGAGTTTAATTACAAATTGCAAAATGATCGTTACAGTTATCCGATGCACTGTAATACATATCATAATGTACTACACTTCAGCCGAGCAAGTTCATCTTCTGCTTTACTGACTACGATGTCATTCCAGCTGTCTAAAGCTGCCAGTCACCTTGCCAGCCTTCGACTTAGCCTTTTTTATTATTAGGATGCCAAACCAAACCAAACCAACCTTGTAATATATTCCACCATGACGTCGTAGCTTCATACCATACGACGCTGGAGGTCACAACGCAACGTGTAAATCTACTGGTGCAGTCATACGTCAACTGCTATGCTGAAACACCACTATTAATAATTACACTCGACTGCAGTGAATCAACGGAAGATGTATATTTACATTGACAGTAGGAGTAGTAGAGAACCAGAGAGTCAGATCGGCTTCCGTTGCCTCATAGCGAAGTAGCTTCAGAGCTGCAAGATGATGTGGCTTATGTAAATATTTTTGTTATCAGCTCTTTATCTAAAAACTGAGGTTTACAACTTTAACTGTACTTAAGAAAGTGCTCTTTCGGACTAAAGCATTTTGTTTGTCTCATATAATTAGTTTGATACGATTTTATAATTTTATAATTTCCAACTGGGCTGTCCTAAATAGAAGACTTTATTTTATTTAAACTTTGAATTGTTATTGATAGAACCGTAATTTGCATTATTATAGCTAAATTACTTAGTAAGAAACCGACCAAGGCAGGTCTCATGACTACCTCCAGCGTTGTGAGTATTTCGGGACCCTCCTGTCGGTGATGTAACAAATGTGATTTGTTGTAGACGAAATCACGAATTTTATTTATATTTCCTAAATTGTATTACTGCTTTTCTAGTAATCTGCGCAATTCTAGCTAACTTGCAAGGATCTATTTTGACAAGATAATGTTTTATAGTACAAGAAAATTCTGTATTCTCTCTATTGCTTTATCAATAGACAGAAATAGAATTTACTAAATAATACAGTTGAAATGACAGGTTTGCCTGTGTTGTATAAATACTGTAGCAGCTTTAGTATTTATACCACTACTGTCACTACTACTATGACTACTACTACCACTACCATTACCACTACCACTACCACTACCACTACCACTACTATCACCACAACCACTTAATTTATAATTAGTTTTCTTTTATTTGTTTACATTTAATATGACAAATGATAGATTCAAATAAAAATTAAAAAAAGCTTATATTACAATTACTTTGTTGATAACATAAGTAATTGAAATAGTATTGACTACTTTGTAAATACAATAAAAAGCAATTTATTATTATCTACTGTATTGTTTATTGTTTATGCCTAACGCTAACTGCCAAGATGTTCCATAATAATGCAAAACAAATTCAAAATTGTGCGTGTAAAGCTACTTTTATGCGGTATATATTGACGGCATCAAGAACTTTTGGTATACCTGCACCCTTCGAAAATGTAATAATGATTAAGACAAAAAGCAGTTATAAGATTTGCAACATATTAACTACGTTAGTCTTCTTTGCTTTAACATTTCTTACTTGGTATAGCAGAATACAAGCTGTTTATGGGGACAGACCTATGACATTTTGGATAATGGAATTCTTACAGTTCTGTTTTGTCACGCTCTTAAATACCATATCTATCATATCTTCTTATATTTACAATAATAATAATTTAAAATATAAAATCAACAAAGCTATTGCAGATATCGAGGACAAAATATCCTGCTGTAGTACATATTCTAAACGACTTTTTCGTTTGTATAGAATAGAGTTAAGGGTGTTTCATATTTTTCTAACATTGGTTATATTTGCAAGTGCAACAGGCAATTATTTCAAGTTTGGATTCAGTAGAATAATTTATATTATAGCTATTAATTACCAATTGTATATGATGACACTAACAGCATTTCAAATTTATTACTTTAACTTGTACTTGAAGCTTCAATTTTCAAAACTAAACCACTTGCTATTGAAACAATTTTTATTAGAAAACAAGAATAGCAAATCTACATTAGGCGTGCACAAATTAAGTTTTAAAAAAATTTCCATAATTCACAATCAACTATGCAGTCTTATTGAATGGATAAGTGCAATCTATGGATATAGACTATTAATATTTACCATCGTGTTGGTTGTGATTCTAAGTAGTACAATAAATGTTGTATTTACAAATGCGTCTTGGTGGATTATACTCCGTTATACAATTTCATCATGTCTTTACATGGTAAAATACTTAAAATTTTACTATTTCAGTTTAGAACTAATTACTGATCTATTTTAAGACTATTGGAACTTTCATTGCAGTGTCTTGCGAGTCTCTCTCTAAAGAAGCTAAACGAACATCTGTTGTATGCAATAAACTAATTCTTACCTTACCCATACGAAACACTTCTGTGAAGATAAGCAGACAACGAGAAGATTTATTTTTATTAATGCAGCAAGTTTTGCATAGATCACCAAAATATTCCGCTGCTGGTTACTTTGACGTAAATTGTAATACGATAGTGATTGTACTTGGTTCTATAGCTTCCTACAGTATTATTTTATTTAATTTTCAAGACGAAAGGAAATGAGACAATTCTTTTATTTCCTAAAGAAAGATTTCAATTTACAGACATTCGCTGAATGCTTTTATTTCAATTCAAATGCACAAAACTCAATTTAATAATGCCTGATGTAACTAAACAGGTTTTTGATTAAATTGTTCTATTATTGTTATAATTCACGAAAAATAAAATTTTGGTATAAACACAAACTGTTTTAAAATCCTGTTGTGTAAAACTGTGACTATTTTTCGAAACCCTTATTTTAATTTATTTAGAATTTTAACGTTATTGAATGTAATCCAAGAAAGAGAAGTGAGGCACACATTCTTTATAAATCAAAAACTTACCTTCAATAAAATCAAATTCATGTTTGAAAAAAGTTGGATAATTTTGCGTCAAATTTTGAAGACATCTAATGGGATTTTAGTTTGATTAGATAGCACGCATTGTGGTAATATATCAAAGTCAATTACTGATGATTATTATTGCTTGAAAAAAATATCTTAAGTATTTAATATTTTACTTTGAAATATAATTAACACAACGTTTTCTTCAATCTATTATCTTCTGTCAATAAAGGATAGACGACTTAAAATTGTAATCGGGTGCTTCTGTATTCTATATTCAATAAAGTTGTTTTCTCTCTAACAACCTCAAAACGTCACACAAAGTGAAAAATATGTTTTGTTAATTTATGTGCCTGTTAAAAAAAGGCTAAAACGAAAACGACATTTTTATTAAACTTGTTTTAGAGGTTGTATAAAATATTGCTCTACTACATTTTATTAACGATGTGATTCAAGTTAATACGCAGCCAGTCAGAAGTGAAAGACTTTTTGAGCATCCGTTATAACATAAATGTATTTTAGGTATGTTTATTTTATAATATTGTAGTTGAGAGAAAATAAAGAAATAAAAAATAAAAAACACACAATCATCATTAATATTGTTCAATTATTTTTTTTATCTTTTGATGTTATCTTCAATAACTAAGTAGATTTTTTACTAATTAACTGCTTGTATTAAAAGAGTATCAAATACATAAAATATGTAGGAGTTACACCATCTATCGTTTTATTACGAAACTTCTACCAATCAATTAATAGCATTATAGTATAATACCGCTTGGAAACTTTTGATATATACATAGCAAAAACTATAAGAACACACGTAAGAGCGAAACTTACTGTTGCTATCGTGAAACACAACATAAAGTGCATGCTAGTCAGCAGTAAACGATGAGACGGTGCCGTGGCGTGGCCCAGCGCCGGCAGCAGTTCTCTCACTCCAGTGGCTTTTTTGCTATGTCTACGTCGAAAGTTTCCAAATTGTATAATCAAATGAATACATAAATTAGTAATTAAGTAAGAAACATCTATATCGGTTGGTAATAACACTATTTCTTCTGAAACAATTAATTGAAAAAATCTACTATAGATACACAAATAAATTAAAAATTAAGTATTTAAAGACTGATTCCTTTAGGTATAAAAATTATCGTAATTTGATGTTTGTAATCAAGTCACTACATAATTTATTAGCATTTATTATTTATAAGAATGATGCATGATGCATACAAAGTTGTCGTAATAAAAACTGAAAGCATTGAAATGCTTTTACGAATCTAAGTAGTTAATAAAAACAGCACTACCCTTTTTAACAGATACACACAACATAATCATGGATTTTATTTATTGAACTGTATTACAACAATAACATATGATGTGACGGATCCAAAAAGAGCAAGAAGCATGGAGTAGTCAACTTTGAAAAATCCTGCTGCAGAAAAACTTAGGCAACGCTGTGAAGATAATTGTGCTACAAAGTATAATTGTTTCCGCAGTGCACGGTCTTGTGATTTTTCAGGCATTGCAGGTAAACTTAGCAATAACTTAAAACATATTTCTGCGGTTTTGTGAGCTTCTTTTGTAGCACAATCACAAGAAGCAGCTACAATTGTGCCAAAAATCTAAAATAATTTATAATATTAATAATTAGATCGTACAATACTACGGTAGGTAGTCCATGAAATTAAGTCTTAGGTTGGTATAAATGATAAACAAGTAAATGTAAAACTATCAAGTACCAATAAAAGTTTATTTGTTAACCATCTATTTACCAACACAAAGGTTAACTTTACAGTCTAGTTGATTTCTTTATTATTTGATTGCACGGTACTATAAAACTTAACATTGTTAGGGTATATCCAAAGAATATAACGAAACTCAAACAATAAGCAGTAAGTAATCATTGCGGAATTGCCAATGTTACTCTCGTGTGTGGTGTGCATAGTACAGTGTCAATGGTAACCTTAGCATTCAAGAAACCACCCCTTCTTTTAAAAGTTCGAGTATTGATGACTTGTTGATAGAGTGATGAAATCTTTAATACAATCGAATTGCAAACTAAGGATTGAAGAAAAACAATTGAAAAGTAGAATTGAATAAGGAGGTAAGTGCCAAAAAATTTAAAACTGATATTTTTTAATAAAACTGTTCTAAGTGCCACGCTTTATGTCTCCTAAAAGGGGCCAAGTACCAAAAATTCGTTTGTGCGTACAATTACCTCATATAGCGTGCACGTCTAAACAAGTCTCTCGATAATACAGTGCTATACAAGTACTTCTGTCAGGTTTTTATAAGGAATTTCTAAATTTAAGTTTTCTAAGACCAACTAGGTACGCATGTGAAGAAAAAGCCAACACCTCTACATCTGCATCTTGAAGGGCATTTTTAGAAATGCTTCATCGCAAAGCCAAATCAGCTCAGACTAATATGACAAAAGACTTTGCAGCATTGCAACTTCCTGGCAGTGATACTTGCACTATAACTATGGACTTAGAAAAAGTATTATTTGTGCCTACCTTAACACATTTCGATATGTATTACTTGAGACAGCTATCAGTATATAACTTTAGTGTTCATATCTCGAACAATAATGAAGCATACATATGTGTTTGGGACGAAACAGAAGGATCCAGGGGATCCAATGAAATTATCTCTTGTGTATTGAAAGTCCTAAATTTTGGTATTACGGAGAAGCCTAAACTTATTATATGGTGCGATAACTGCACCGGTCAAAATAATAATAGAGTTGCAATTTCTCGTATGATGTTTCTAACATCTATTGGATTATTCACAGAAATTACTATGAAGTTTATTGTCTGTGGCCATAGCTTCCTCTCAAACGACAGGCATTTTGCTCAGATTGAGGAAAGAAAGAGGTTGAAGAAATGTTTTGTACCTGAAGACATAAAAGACCTAATAAAGGAATCAAGACTAGTACAGCCATACAGAGTGATTACAATGAATTACGACAACTTTTTTAATTTGCAAGAAGCAGCAGATTCTTTCATATCTACTTCTAAGCTTTGCATATCCAAACTCTCTATGATAAAGGTGACCCAAGGTCAATTTGGATAAGTATATACAAAGAAATATAATTGAAGTAGAGACATGGAACAAGAGCAATATTTTAAAGAAAAATGTTAATAAAACCAATTTTAAAACTATTCAGTTGCGTTTGCAATAACACAAACCTAACCTAAGTGAAGAAAAGAAGAAAAGTTTAAGAGCTATGATACCATTTCTGAAATTACCAGAGCACAAACAATTTTACCAAGAAATTGTAAATTAGTAAGTGCACTAAGCACCGCAGAAAATACAAATGGCGCTTACCTCATTTAACAGTTTTTGTTTTTCTTTTTTTTTATAAAAACGTTAAAGATTTGTATATTTCATTTTCCATTATAAGTTTCTTATGCTTGTAAGATTCATATTTACATATGTATTTATACAGATTAACACGTTTAACAAAATAAAACAATTTATTGCTACTACTGAAAGTTTTACTTTTTGGCACTTACCCCCTTACTCAATTCTACTCTTCAATTTCGAAATCCTGGGTTTGGCATACTAAAATTCTAATTGCGTTTAAGTATGATACCAAAAAAATCTAGGCAGAAATAAATTGCCAACAAAATACACTGAAACTTCAAACAAATTTGCTTTTACGGTCAGTGCCAAGGAGCATTCTTCTTCTTAGGGAATCCGTATTCCGTACGCGTACACGAAAGCACTAACGTACCTACCGTATTACATTCTCGACCAGAAGGGAAATATGTAATTCATCATATAAAAACAAACATTATTCTGAATAAATATTTTACAGAGAGCTATATGTTTCTCACGCCACTATCCTAATAAGAAGCGCAAAGCGCGTATCTTCACGAAATCTGAAATGTTTCTATATTTATTACCTACGTCTGTCTCCACTTAAACTAAATCTCTATACTATAACAGTTTCGTTTTTTACAACCGTTAAGACACCATTTGTTTCTACTACACTCATTTTTTTGTGTTCCTACTTAAAAGGTAGTTGCATTTAATCAAAATACTACCTACCAATTGGACAGAAAACCAACAAATGGTAAGGATAATCATTTCATACAGCATTCCAGTTACTTCTGTTTTCCTTTGAAATACTGCAAATAATAATAGCACATCCATTGAGTTTAAAAAATAGGTCACTATTGTAGCTGCAAGAACTAACATCTGCCAACCAAAACAGTCATTAAAAAGAGAAACTTGCTGCACCAGAATTACGTATAATTGCGAGACTTGCATAACAGTTCTATTATATCGCACATAAGACATCTTTGGTTGATCTTGATTGAGTGGCGGTACGTAAATTGATAGCATTGACTCTAATAATTCGTTAATTGCTTTAAAACGTTGCTTTAGTGTATATACAAATATATGAACTATGAAAACAAGCATAAATAGAAAATAGTTTTGAAGTAAACGAAAAGAATAGTAGCGAAATTTGTATATTGCTATTAAATAAGACCAGAAATAATAATCGTAACAAAATACTAAAAATAAAACTATATGCCCTACGATAAAAATTATATAGTAAGATGTGCAGTTAATTCTGTTAGTAAAATCGTCATAAGTGCAAAACAATTCTAGAAACGAACAAAACGTTTTTGGACGTAAAATTACCGGAATTAAAATTGACACAATGTTGGTCATAGTAAGGAGTAAACTCAGTATAAAATCTGTGAACAATAATGTGCCACTTGGAAATGTTGGGTAAGAGTCAACTGATCTGCCATTAATTGAATACACATAAACAATTAAAATAATTAAAACAAGGAATAAAGAATAGAACTTGGGAATTTTTGAATTTTTGCTTGCATCATTTGATTGAAAGTGGCAAGGAGGTAGAATGCCTAAAATACTTGCATAGGTACAAACTAACCGTATAAACCTTTGTTTTAGAGCACCACTTTTTGTTTTGCAATTCATTCTTTCTCTTATTACGTACATAATTCAGGTAAAAACAAATTGATAAAGAAACTGATGTTAAAGTGCAAAAAAACAAAACAAATGTTTCGGTTTGTGTTCAATTATCTATTTCACTTTTTGCTATTATTGATTTACGAGAAATGGATGATTAAACCACCAAACAACTGTAGTGTATAAACTAAGGACACCAACATGATAATCTCTGGCACAAAATGTGTGTGTTAATAAAAATAAAAGATGCTATCTATTAATTTATTTCTTCACCTCAATTTAATTAATATATGACCTAGATATTTAATTTAAAAAGCAGTAATAGATGTAATCAATAGGAACTCGACAATATTTACTACATATTTATATAACAATAGTGACTTTGTAAACAATATTTTCTGTATTACAATTTACTGTAATAACATCACTGGAAATGAAAGTACAAATACAAATCGATAATAATTGTCTAATAATATTAAGCGAAAACACTTATTTTAAACAATACAAACTATGAGGGACACACTTTTATTAGTATCCTGTTTTAAACACTTTTAGATACATTCCTGGCACAGAGTCCTTGCCTGACACGTTTTTATCGAGAAAATTTAATTTTCTTAGTTTATTAACTTGAATTTCTTTCATTAAAATGGACGGGTTTGTTTCAACAAATTTTATAAGTAGGTTCCTCACAAGTAAAATATCGACTTATAGCACATTTGTTTTGTGCCAGCTTCTGATTTCTGTACTATGTCTAGCCGTTGGTCTAACCTAATTTTATGTATATTCTAAAGGTTGTCACAATCGTGCAATATCGTTCTAATATACTTTCCTTGTCACAAGTTTAAGGTGAAATACGTGCACTATAGAGCAAAGAAAGAGTTGTCCGCTAAGCAAGAGATACATGTAGCATCGAGTCATTCGCCAAGGTTTAGTTCCGGTTCCACCTTGGACAATCGAGGCTTACTAATGTTTTCAGTACAGAAATTATTTATCAAGTTATTTTTTTATGCTTTAATTTTTGTTTGAGAGAATTAGCTCCACACAGCTGTCCGAATTTCTGAGAGATCAAAATTTGCTCGGAGATAATAAACTGTGGAAAGTTTTAGTTTTAAATGTCATGAAAAGATTTGCCTGTTTCAAATTGACTTTAGCCTAGAAACTAGTTTGCAGAAGGTTTAGGTAATCGGTGACTTGGACGCTTAATTCTTTTGTTATTAGTAAGGGTTTAAAGACGGACTAAGTATTTTTTGCAACGCTGTAGTCTACTCGATAACCTGACTGATACACATTCTCTGTGTTTAATTAAATTTGTTTGTTTACTTTGAGGAAAGCATTTACGTTTGTCTTTGGCAATTTTATGTAAATAATTGATTTTAAAACGCAAGAGATCTACTTTCTATTTGTCCAATAAATGTGCTAATGCTCATTCAAGTTTGGTGTTATCTTTAAGTAGGATTAAGCTTGTATGTTATATTAATTAATAGAATAATAAAGATAGGTTTACACTTTGCTCTGTCCTAGACCGAGATGCTGGTTGCCTGGAGATGAGAGTTACGACCTGTAAAGTTTATTGCATCTTGCGATCTAAAGTTAAATGTGTTAAAGTGAAGAAAAAAGTGTAATTTCCTTATAACGTTAACCTACTAAATTTCGGAGATAATATTGTGAGGGTATTTATTATAGAAATCATTTATTTCAGTTTTGGTTATAGAGTTAAGGTAGTTAATCGTTAGTCGTGATGTTACACGCTAATCAGAGCCTTGCCATGATCTAAATTATATCATATTTTGAAGTCTTAGTAAAAATCTTGACCGGGTTATATGCACGATTGGGCAAAATTACGTCTTAACTTTACCGTCTTTCATATTTCTTCCTGTACGGCCTTTAGGCTTTTTTGCCGTTATAATATATAGTGTCCCAATTATATATTTTTGCTAATAATTGTTTTACGAATAACAACAATAAAGACTGGTTTGTTATTTACACTAAAGAATAGTAAAGGTAGAGATACTTAACATTACAATAATGTGCAACCACAAAAAAAGGAATTAGAAGGTAAGTATAATTAATTTATGATATTACTTTTCCTTTTTTTAATTAGTAAAGTTTAAGTTTTATTTCTTTTTATTACAGAGAACCAAGAGATATGTAAATTCATCCCTAACTGACAATCCAAAATATTTTTGTTCAGTTTTAAAGTGTATGTAGTTGAGATTATATAAGTTCTCTATTATTACAAATTCTTTTATTTAGTCAGTTAAGTTACGAAACATTCACATTAATTTTTATTTTTTTTCTTTCTTCATTCTTCTGCTGATGAATCTGATCTTTTCTCCTGTCCCTTTTTGACTTCTTCCAAGTGTTTTAATTAAATTTTACTTAATATAAAACAATAAAAAA
>VTPC01008140.1:55858-70223 GCA_011009095.1 Ignelater luminosus
GATTTCCCCATTGCTAATTTAACTGATATATGACCTAGATATCTACGCATTTAAATAAAACACTAACTGTTGTTATTGATTAGAACTCGTCAATATTTATCTATTAGTAATTTATCTCCAATTTTGACTTTGTAAACAATAATTTTTGTATTGTAACTTATTGTAGGAACATCATTAACAATCTAATAAGTGAAAGTATAGAGATCGATACTAGTTGTACGACAATATTATCTTGAATACTTAAAACTAAAACTTCTCACAGTTTATTAACTCACTGCGAATATCACTTTCAGTCTACAAAAATATTTAATTTTAATACACCGATCTCTATCCGGTTTCAAATCGCAATGGGAGAACCGATTTCAGTCAAGTAAGATTTTGTTGCCACAAGTTTTTTGCAACTGTGTTTCATGCAAAAACTAACAGCTATCTAAAAGTAACTCCTTCCAATGTTCTAACAAAAATTCAAGTCCCAAAGAAATTAAAATACAACACATAACTTTTGGATGAACTCAAAAGAAACATTCGAACAGCTTGGAAAAATGCTGTACCAATAACAGAAGCCATTTGACTTCTACTATATTTCAATCTCCCGTTCTTGTTAAAAAATTTGCTATTTTGTTGTTAAATCTTAAATAGTTAAAAAGTTATTAACAATTTAAAATAGACGAGGCATTTTGACGCTAACTGTATAATAATCAAGACACTATACTATTTACTTTAACTTGCTAGGCAGAGACGTACCTAGAAATGGTAAAAATTTACAAATTTGTGTCACAAGGAGTCTTTATAGTTTAATTGAAAATATTTTATACCCTGAAGTATTATATAGTGTGGAAAGTATTTATGAAATAAATTATATAATTTCAATACCAATGATATTTCGCAAAAACGCCGAGACAGGTAAACTAATATTTTTAATCTTGCTCATTTTGACTTACCTTGCATGTTCGTGACGTTATCAGTTTCCGAGTGATGACGTCACATATTTTTTTAAATGGAATGGTACATTTTAAATTTTGTTTTTGAATAGTACTCTAAAAGACCTTTTCAACAAACTATCCTTTATTTTCAACAGTTCTTGAGATATTTACACTTTTATGGAAAACAAGAATGTTTGTAATAAAAATCGTAAAAACGTTTTCAATAATAATTTCAAAAATCACAGGTGAACAATTTGTTTACTATCCTAACAAATAATATTCAAAATGTTTGCAGTTAATTTGTTGACACACTCCCAATCTATAGTAGAATTCGTCTCTGACGTTGTGGAATATGTCACGCGCTATTCCTCTAATTTCTGTTGTAATCCGTTCCTTCAAATCATCTAAATCTTGAGGTTTTGTTTTATATACTTTGTTTTTAAATAACTTCAAAGAAAAAAAATCCAATGGATTTAAGTCTGGTGATCTAACTGGCCATTCTAGAAACCTCGTCTTCCAATTCACCTGTATGGAAAAAACATCATCTAAGTATTCTCGAACTGTACGCGCATAGTGAGCTGGTGATCCATCTTGTTGAAACCAAATGGTGTCATTAAGAATATCTGGATCTTGCGGATTAGGATATAAAACTGCCAAAGCTAGAACAAGCGCTTTTCTGAGCAACTCTAACTATCGTTCCCCGTTAATGTCATTATTTAAAGAGATAGGCCCCGATATGCTAATATTTTGATAGTGTTCTAAATATTTTGTTATACTAATAAATTGTTCACCTGGGATTTTTGAAATTATTATTAAAAACGTTTTTACGATTTTTATTACACACATTGTTGTTTTCCATAAAAGTGTAAATATCTCAAGAACTTAAAAATTCAAGTATCAAATTTAGTTTGTTGAAGAGGTTTTTTAGAGTACTATTTAAAAATAAAACTAAAAATGTGCCATTCCACTTAAAAAAAATGTATGTGACGTCATCACTCGGAAACTGATGACTTCATGAACATGCAAGGTAAGTCAAAATGAGCAAGATTAAAAATATTAGTTTACCTGTCTCGGCGTTTTTGCAAAATATCATTGGTACTAAAATTATATAATTTATTCTATAAGTACCTCCCCAACTGTATTATTAGGGCATCCCAGAAAACATTAAACACTCAGTTTCCTCTGTTTGCTTGAAGTACAGCTATTATTTTTGTAAACTTCTAGATAAGAGCTATCCAGTATGCAAACTCATATCTGTACTTCAAGCAAACCCCTGACTAGCGAAAAAAGTGGAAACATAGATGTTTTGCCTTTTTTTAGAATACCTGGTGTATTCAGGGGACAATCTTGATGTTTGTCGGTTACGTTACAAGTATTATCTGAGTCCAGTGTCACCGACAAAGTTAGTAAGATTATATC
The DNA here is from genome assembly GCA_011009095.1 of Ignelater luminosus. Taxonomy (NCBI): domain Eukaryota; kingdom Metazoa; phylum Arthropoda; class Insecta; order Coleoptera; family Elateridae; genus Ignelater; species Ignelater luminosus. Next base: position 58,201 of record VTPC01008140.1, read on the forward strand.
TAATCTTTGGCGTTGTGAGGGAGCCATGATTATTTTAAAATGCTCGTTACTCTATTTTAATTACCATTATTTGGCTTGCCTGGAGAGATACGATGTTATTTTAAATTTATTCAAAAACAAAATTAGTGTGACGATCGGTAAAAACGAATTTAGTCAGTTATCTTGATTATTTATGATTTCTTGATCGACCTGTTCAAGTACGTCAACAAATAAACGTTTTAAATTTAGGCTTAGAAATGTATACATAGAATTAAAGGACCCCATTTAAATTGGAGTATATTAATATAAATTAATAAACTTTTCCTTCTTATTTATTATTTTAAATAAAGATAATATTCAGTTATATTTTTGTATAGTTTCATTTATAGCTAGTACTTTTTATGTATATAGAAGATACAATATATTATGAAGTAGATATCATCAATATATATTTTATTATCTCAGGGTTATTTCTATTGGGTTCATTAATTTTAAATTATATTATATGGAAAATAAAAAACTTATTTCTTCTACTTTAATAACTAACTTTTATTAATTACAAAATTAATACATACATAGATAATTGTTTTAAAAAAATATGTGTAAAACTGAAATGCTTTTACATAACTAGTCACTGCAAATATACTTGGTTTAATCACGAACTTTATTTATTGAACTGTATCACAACAATGACATAAGATGTGACGGATCCAAAAAGAGCAAGAAGCATGGAATAGTCAACTCTGAAAAATCCTGCTGCAGAAAAACCTGGACAACGCTGTGAAGATAATTGTGCTAAAAGATATAGCTGTTCTCGCAGTGCACGATCTTGTGATTTTTCAGGCATTGCAGGTAAACTTAGCAATAGTTTGTAACATATCTCTGCAGTTCTCTGAGCTTCTTTTGTAGCAGAATCGCAGGAAGCAGCTACAATGGTTCCAAAGATCTAAAATGATATGTTTCTATTAATATTTAAGTACAGACTGCACAAATAAATACAAAAGTAGAATTAGTAAAGATAAACACCTTAATATAAATAGATATCGTATTAACCATTCTGACAAAGCAAATGGTAGAAATACCGTAAAGATATTCTGATTTTCGTTGAAAAACTTACTGATAATGGAATATTATGTATTAAAGGAGACTTTTAGGATAATGCTTTTTAGGAATTTATATCTAAAGAATGGACAGTGACAAGCTTATTGATATATAAAGGAAATAAATTGTTGTCATTAAACAAAAGGCACGCCATAATTTACTATTTTGCCACAACTAAGAAAGCTACTAATGTATCTAACAAGATGTGTGATTAAGTAGGCGTTGTTCTCGACATTAATGTGCTACCCATCAACATGTTTGCCAATTGCATATGTACACGAGCAGATGGTACACTATCGTGCTACCAATAAAAAAACTCCTGATCAGGCTCGTGGATACAAACAACTTGCATTTCAAATTTAACGTTTAGTTTAGGAAAATTAGCCCAAATCTTCGTGAATGACGAAAATAATTTAGAAAAATTTTTGCTACTTTGGGTAAATACTCGTTGGGGGTCTAGTAAACGGAAAATGAAAAGGTTCTGTGCAGGTTTTGGGTACGAGCTACCCGTTATGAGTAGCAGCCGTTGAAAAAAAGTAACTCATAAAAATACGTGATTTTGACTCATGAATGTGCGAATGAGATAGAATATGAAAATTAATCATTTTAAAAAAATATTTTATTACGATAATAATGAATAAAACATTGAAATAAAGTAGGGAAATAATCAAAGATTATTATACAAAAACAGGCAAGCACATATTTATGATTTACATAAATCACAATTTATGGATCGTTTGCATAAAAGTCTTCTGACGTGTTAATTGGCTGGGTATTGCTGCATCTTTGCCCTCGACAGTTGTTGCACATTGCTGAACAGTGCAAATTCGTCCTCACGCACTTATACTTTGGTGCTGGTGCTTCAGTTGAGTAAATTGAGACAAGAGATGAGCTTCATTCCTTCCATTCCCACACCACTGGGTTCAAGCAGTTCCCTAACTACTCTTGAATTTAAAGGTGAGAGGCAAACGAGGAAGAATATAAGCATTTCTAGCCTGACCTACCAGATTATTAAAACATTGAAAACGAATATAATTTAAATTTGTGTTGCCTGCTATTTCTGTTTTTTCTTTAGAGTAGCCAGCTGCAATGAATTTTTGTCCAGCTTGCTCAATAGACTCGCTTGTCTATGTGGGATTGTTGAACACTTGAGGAATACCATCGAGATGTTTAGACTTACTGAATAACTGGCAGTTTTCTTTTTCCAAAAATACCTGAAGTGGTGTCACAACCACTTGTTGCATATAGGAATAGGACTGACGATAACGCCCTGCACCTGGCGAGAATTCTCCACCCATTGTTCGACACCTTGCCCTCAAAATAGTTTGACTCTTCACAAAACCTTTCTTTCACACTATATTATCAGCTCTTTTCACTTTATTTTAGCTACATTTATACACATATAAATGCAGAAGAGAAAACAAGTTAAAATTACTAAGTTAATATAAGTTACTATTTTCCACAGGCTGCTACTCAAAACGGGTAGCTCGTAGCCAAAGCGTATAGAACCTTTCTTGTGCAGAATTTAACGTAGAATATTTTTCGTAATAATGATCGCCTTTGAAAACAAGTGATTTTGCTTAAAAATGGGAAAAAATGAACAAAAATAAAAAAAAGTTTCTAAGGGGGGGGGGGGGTAAAGGGAGAACTTTTCGTTTTCCGTTTACTAGACTCCCAACGAATATTTACCCAAAGTAGCAAAACTTTATAAATTACGGTCAATAGTATCATACGCGTCAATGGGACTTATCATTTAGAAGCCCCAGCGTCGATACCATGTTGAAGCGTTGGAACATTTGATATAATCGAATTACAAAGCCAGATAATACGGAAACAATTACCTGCAGGTCTGACTACATCTTCAACGAAATGCACAGATACCTGAACTCTGGTCTTATTTACGTACTTCAAAATTCAACAGTTAACTAGCTTCTTTGTACATTAAGTTCTCGTAGTGGCTGTAAAGAGCATGCCCCTGCGTCGAAGAAACCGGACGCGTACAAGAAGGCGTTAACGTACCTACTACATTATGCTTATTCTTCAGTAGAAAAGATGGAGGGCTGTGTTAAGAGGATTAAACTATTGCACATCGGGGTTATTGTAAAATTCTGCTAATAGTGAATAAGAAATAAATATGAATAATAAAATCAACAATTATTCTATACTGCAAATGAAATAACTCTCGAGGAAAGTCTGAAACGTTTTTATGCTTTTCACATATACTTTTCTTCACTTAAACTAAATCTCTCAACTATAATAATTTTGAAATGACTGTAATTAATATCAATTATAATAGTTTTCTTTGAGACTTAATCAAAATACGTACCAAATGCACAAAAAACCAAGAAATAGTAAAGATAATCATTCCATAGAACAATTCAGTTACTTGTGTTTCCCTTTGAAAGGCTCCAGATAATAGTAAGACGTCCATTGAATTTACAAAATAGGTCACTATTGTAGCTGCAAGAACTAAGATCTGCCAGCCAAAACCATCATTAAAAAGAGAAACTTGCTGTACCAAAATTATGTATAATTGTGAAGTTTCTGTAGCAATTCTAGTATAACACGGATAAAACATCTTTGGTTTATTTTGGTTGAGTGGCTGTACATAAATGGATAGCATTGATTCTAATAATTCGTTAATTGCTTTAAAACGTTGCTTTAGTGTATATACAAAAATATGAACTATAAAAACAAGCATAAATAAAAAATAGTGCTGAAGTAACCGAAAAGAATAGTAGCGATACCTGTACAAAGCAACTAAATAAGACCAGAAGTAATAATCATAAAAAAATACTAAAAATAAAAATATATGCCCCACGATAAATATTATATAGTAGGGCGTGCAGTTAATTCTCATTGCAAAATCATTATAAGTGAAAAATAGTTTTAGAAACGAACAAAATGTTTTTGGATGCAAAACTAACGGAATTAAAATTGATACAAGATTTGTTATAGTAAGAAGGAAACTCAGGCTGAAGTCTGTGAAAAATAATGTACCACTTGGATAATTTGGGTAAACTTCAACTAATCTACCATGGATAGAATACACATAAAGAATTAAAATAATTAAAATAAGGAATAAAGAATAGATCTTGGAAATTTTAGAATTTCTGCTTGCATCACTTGATTTAAAATGACAAGGTGGTAGAATGCCTAAAATACATGCATAGGTGCAAATGAACTGTATAAACCATAATTTGTTTGGTTTTAGATTGGTACTCTTTGTTTTAGAAAACATTTTTGTTCCGGATATATAACTCAAGTAAAAAACAAATTGAAACATAAAAAACTAAGACAATTATTGGTAGCAGCGAAAAAACAAAAAATATTATTAGTTCTTTTTACTTTGTATAACCAATTTAAAATATGTTTTAGTTTATTAGATATATGTGTTCAAATATCTGTATCTGTTTTTGCAATGGGTACTATAAATAATTATGAACTTGTAATAAATTAATTACTAAACCACAAAACAACTGCAGTATATACACCGAGGACAGAAATTTGTAAATTCTTGATACAGATATAGTAAAAACGTCTTATTTTCAAACGTCATTCTGTATTAATGAGAATAAAAGATGTTATCTGTTAATTGATTTTTCCATTGATAATCTAACTGATATATGACCTAGATATCTATTTAAAAAAACAATAACAATTGTTACTGATTAGAACTCGTCAATATTTATCTATGAGTAATTTATCTTCAATTCTGACTTTGTAAATAATATTTTTTGTATTATAACTTATTGTAAGAACATCATTAACAATCTAATAAATGAAAGTGTAGATAGAGATCGATAATAGTTGTATGACAATATTATCTTGAATGCACTAGGTGTGCTAGAAAAGGCGAAACATCCATGCTTCAAGTTTACATGAATAGCCACACTTCAAGCGAATGAGGGAGTAAATCAAACAGAGGAATCCTGAGTTTTTCATGTTTTATGGAATGCCCTTCAGTGTATAAAATATCTTCAGTTAAACTATAAAGACTTAGTGACACAAATTTGTTAATTTTTTCCATTTCTAGGTACGTACGTCTCTGCCTAGCAAGTTAAAGTGAATACTAAAATGTCTTGATTATTATACGGTGAGTGTCAAAATTCTTCGCCTATTTTAAATTGTTAATAACTTTTTAACGATTTAACTTTTAACAACAAAATAGCAAATTTATTAACAAGAACAAATGGTTTCCGTTATTGGAACAGAATTTTCCCAAGCTGCTCGAATATTTCTTTTGGGTTCATTCAAATTTCTTGGTTTTTATAAGAACACCTCGACCTTTAAGTAAGAATTTCGCCAAATATTACGTTGTATTTCAGTTAGTGATTTGTGTTTAATGAAATTAATTTCCAAAGCCTAGCATAGCAACCAATACTAATCATCTTTTATTTGTATCAGCGTTTTATTTCTTATTTTGACGTTCGCTGTATTATTTTTATAGCAAGATTTAAATTTTCTTAGTTTATTACATTAAAACTCATTTACTACATTGAAAAAGTTTATTTCAATATTTTTGCGATGTTTCGTTTCGTTGAATGTCGAGAAAAATCACAGCTTGTTGGAACATTGAAAGGAGTTACTTTTAGATAGCTGTTAGTTTTTGCATCAAACACACCAAAATGTTACTTGAGTGAAATCGGTTCTCCCATTGGGATTTGAAACCGGATAGAGATCGGTGTATTAAAATTAAATATTTTTGTAGACTGAAAGTGATATTCGCAGTGAGTTAATAAACTGTGAGAAGTTTTAGTTTTAAGTGTGATGGAAATATTCGCATGTTTCGGATTCACTATTTTGGCATAAAGAATCATTTGGGGAATGTGTAAGCGTTTGCTAACGTGAGAGCTTAACTTTTTTTATAGGTTTCAAAGATGGACTAAGTGTCTTTTAGAATGCTCAAGTTTACTTGATAACCTGAGTAATATACATTTTTGGTAGATCAGTTACATTTGCTTGTTTAACTTGATAAAAAAGGATTTAAGTTTTTTTTTGGCTATTAATGCAAGTCATTGATTTTAAAACGCAATGGATTAAACGTGTATGCTAGAGGTAATTAGTATACTGTCTTAGAGTGATGAAGGTAGATCCATATACTATTTCTCTATTGTTACCGACGTAGACCGGGATATTGACAGCGTGGGGATACGTTAAGGTCTTTAAAGTTTACCAAATTTTGGAGATAATACTCAATTGTATGAGGAAATACTAACTATACTTTAGACTTGGCTATAGAGTTAATCGTGAAATTCTATAATTTTGACATGGCGCCTTTGGGTTGTCTGACTTATACCAGAATTTGGAATTTGGGCAAAGAATTAGTGCCGGTTCTATACAAGATTGTATAACAGTAATGTTTAAACCTCGACGTCTCCAAATTGATTTGTTATGTTATGTTCTATGGCCCTACTTGACTTAATAAAGAGCATTTACTTGAACAAAGAATACCTGTCGGATTAACAGCTTTTTAAAAACATGTGGTGCCCCGTATTTATTTTGGTTCACTGCAGCATCTTCTATTTAAAAAATCTATTTTTGTTAATGATTATTGTATAAGAACTGGTTTGTTATTGATACCAAGGATAGTAAAGATGGGGATATCAAATACTATAATAGTGTGTAAACTTTTGGTTTATACATTTACAACAATATATTCAATGTATGTGATCCAGAAACAGCTTGCTTATAGCAAACACGTAAGTATTACATAATTGGTAAACCTGCCGAAAAGACAGTATATCGTAGTGTTATTATACCACATTTAACGCATATGTGGTTATGGCTTTTTAAAATAAAAATCTATCGACGCTAAAGTATTGCCTACATCAAAGTATGACATGATAGTATACCTATGTAACTATACCAATAATGTTACTAAATAGGTAGCTTTAAACGTCAGCTGATTACTCTGTGTGAAGTTATTACTTTATGATCAGTGGTGGTTTTTCATACATTTTCATGTTTAATTTTAATAGGAAGCTGATAAAATTGTATCAGTAATATTTTCATATTTTTAAAATATAGTACATCTACAGTCCAATAAGGAACTTACACATAAGCTAAAATGAAAACAAGCTTTGTACTTACAAAATGCAATACGCTCCAGAAAATGCTCAGGATAATTAAATCATTTCCAAAAGTAAGAGAACCATGATTATTTTTAAATACTCCATAAACTATTAGTATGTCCAAAGTATTAAGTAATCCAACTACGATAGTTGCTGTTATAAATAAAATCTGCCAGCCAAATACTCGATTGAAATAAATAATTTGCGTAATAAGAACTTCATAAACTTGTGATATTTGTTGTACTCTTCTGTATGGTTGAAGTTGTGTTACTCTAACTTTTAATTCGCATAAAACATTAACATTATCCATTAAATCAAATGGGCATAAATTATCCAATAATTCGTTTAAAGATCTAAATCTGCATGTTAGAGATAATAGCAGGTTGTATATCATCATTATCACAACTGAGGAATAATAGCTCTGTATGTCACGAAATATATAGTTTCTGTATTGTTTCATACCCACAGATGTCAACCATACGTATGCATCATATACAAAAAGAGTCAACATAACTACGTGTCCGAAAATCAATTGCACAACCAAAAATTTATATTTCTTTTCGACATTTTTTCCGTTTCTTACCAGAAAATCGTCCACAGTTGCAAAAGCATTAAGAAACGTTACAAAATTAGTTCGTGTGTAACTCAATGGTATCAGAATTGAAATAACATTAGCCACGGTCAAAACAAAACCAAATAAAGCGTCAGTTACTACTAAGGTTGCATTTGCAAAATACGGATAACAATCATGCACTCTTCCTATTACTGAAAGAACATATCCGGTTATAACAAGCAAAGTCATTAATATACCATAATTCTTATTAGTTTTCCACTTTGATATTTTATGCTCTTTTAGACAACATGGTGGAGCCACTGCTAAGGCAACTGAGATTTTGTATAATGGTTCAATGAATCCTATTGCACTACGCCGATCATATTCAGTTTTCATGTCTTCTTTGTTGTCTTTGCATACGAATTACTATTTTTATGATGAAAACTTATTACTTTTAATAGAACTATATTATTGAATAAAATACTGATAATAATATAACCTACTGTCGAACACTTACGTGTAATACTAAATATTTTTCATGTGCACTTGTTTTGCTTTGTCAAAAATATATAATCATTATCTCCATCTCTGCATCTAGTACATTTATTTTATTTTTTTTTTGTTAACTTTATGAGAATATAAACAGAATGATAAAGGAGGTAAATTGTGTAGGATTATGCGTGCTTATCACGAAATCGTGTTTTATTTAAAATATATACTTAGATATGCTAACATGTCTGACTGATGAAATGTAATTAGGCCGCAGTTTAAGAGTCCATTAAAGCGAATTAACAGTGTTTCTACGAAGTACATACACTCTTATTAATTAATATCTGTAGCGTTTTTGTTATTGTAATTTGTTTGTTTTCAATTAAAATGTCATTTAAAAATGTATTACGTTAAAGAATTATTTATTAGTGTCACCTAATTTTTTCAAGTGGAATTATTTTGGTAAAATCAATATTCTAGCATTTATTCTGAATTTTTTTTAATTTGTTAATTACTTTATTGAAGAATATAATCATTTTACGTATTACACGCACAACTTTAAATTCTGAAACTTCTTCATATATTAATGGAAATTTAGGAAATTTAATAAAAAAATAAGTTTTGTTTCTGAATTTTCGTTTGCAGCTTTCGGAGACAGTGGCCTAGATTTGTTAAAATGAATAAAGTTCATATTTTTCAACTTTTAGTAAGAAAGATTAAATAGCTAGTGGGGATCAAAGTGAAGAACGTTTGCTGAACAAGAAATGCGTGTTGTATAGAGTCAATCCTCAAGATGTAGTTCTAAGATGCGGGCATAGTATATAGATGGGAAGTAGAACAACCTTTAAAAACGCGGGAAACTAGCTCGTGAAGGTTGGAGGGCAGTTCGCGTTTCTATAATAGATGTCACGACGCTCGAACGCCGAGCCAGCGGCCGAGTGAGGTTAGATCAGTGCCGTACACGTGGAAGTGAACTTCTACTATACTACCTTTACTTTTATTTTCCATAATTATGCGTCGTAAAAGCATTTCTGTCGTGAAGGGGTGTAGAGTCAATAATGAAACCTTTAACGTGCATTTGTTTAAATTTCCTAGTGATAAACAAAGGTAAGGAATAAAAGTTCTGTTACTTCCGATTAACTCTGAAAATGCTATTATAAAATAAATATTTTAAATGTGAGGAATGGACACGGTTTTGTAACATCTATGATGTATATAAAGATCATCTGGAAATATTAATGCAAAATACGTATTATAAGGTCTCTTCAGCGCACTGTGAAAGGCATTGCATTAAAGGAAAAAATAAAAAAATTCTTTCCCCAAATGCCACACCTACTATAATGCAGCAAGAAGCTGCAGAAGAAGAGTTAAGTAATTTGCCTTTAGGTATGATTATCTAATAAGCTTTTAATAATAGTAGTATTAACTAATTATGTTGCAATTACATAAAGTAAAAAAATTGTGCTTGCATTGACTCTGTTAATGTTTTCTTACAAATTTCGTGTTTAGTTATTTAATAGATCGAGACATCCATTTGCCACTGTCGCCTACCGCAGAACCTCTGGGTCTTGCTGTCGTCCCTAGTAGGTCTCCATCACAATCTCGGGCTTGCCAAACTGCAAAGGCGCTGAGTGAGAGGACGCCCAGAAAGAAAGCATTGCGCCTCCAAGTACAAAAAGGCGTTGCTTGTAATTTGTTACAATTATTTCAAACTACTGGCTTAAATCACCCTTGTCCAAATTTTCCTTATGCATATCTCCTTAAATTGTATACACGAATGAAGATTTATTATACATTAAAATTCGTAAATAAAAATTTCAAATCTGTCACAGCTACTGGGAAAAAAACTCATCGGAAAATTATTATTTGGAGACATGAATAAGTAGTATTATTTAAATTGATTTAATTTTTTATGCACATAGAGTAGGTAATTTACATTAAATTATACTTGAGTTAGTTTATAAATAAAAAACATTTGTAATAAAATAAATTTTTTTATAAATTACTAAGTAATAAATATGAAAAAAGCAACCAATTTAGTTAAATGTAACCATTGAAGGATAGATTTTTGAGTAGAAGAACAATAGTGTGATAAATTTGATTTCTTTGGATATTTGTGCATGATTTACATCATTTTCTTTAATTTAATACAATGCCATTATAAATTTGGTAAAATGAAATTTAATAACAGAAGATGCAATGGTAGTCTTTCTAGTAAATCATAATGTCTATAAATAAAACTACACACGCCAATGGCACTAGCGTGGCGATATCTGTTTGAAATATCTGTATTAGCCCCCAACCATTACTTCAAGGTCATCGGTCGGCGTTTAAAAAGAACAAAGGATTTTTGAAGAGTCGTTCTACTTACCCATCTATATACTATGATGCGGACGTCGCCTTAAAGGCCTGTACTTGCCTGCACAGTTATCTTATCATTCTAACATTCGCTCGGTCCTTATTCAGGCTCTGTTTGAAACTTTTGATGCGTTGCATAAATTATGCAAGCAAGTCCGAATGTCTGTATGGGAGACCAACTTTGAGCTTAATTTTAACATTATGTTTGGTCTTTTGTAGTGATTAAAAATCGCTTTATTAAGTGTTATAATCAAAATCATGGATGATCTAAGGATTATTCTCTTGAACTTCATTTTGACTAATCTGCGGGTTCTAATTCTAATTCATTTAGTTTTGTATAAGATAATTCAGTTCATCAATTAAATTTTGGTTTACGTTTCTTGTTTTAAGTTATAGCCAAACCGACCGCAATTACTTTAAAGTCAGACATGGTATGATTTTCCTAAACATTTCTACAGTTTTTCTTCGAGAGTCGCCTGTCAATAAGCCAGGTGTTAAGACAAGTAACAATCTTTAGGCTCACCAATAATCATTAGCAATATTTTCATCACGGAAGCTCTGCAAGGGAGCGAGTTTGAGCAAGTTAGTTCCAGACGCTTGTCGGAATTACTTACGTCAAGCACCCTTGCAGTAAGTTAATTGTGAGGAATCTTATTGTCCTTTTATAAATACAGTATATATTTTATTGAGAATTAAAAGTAAAGTTTGCTGTAAGATAATAAACTGTGGAAAGTCCTAGTTTTAAATGGGAAATGCTCGCTTGTTGTGAATTAATTTCAACATAAAAAGACGTTTGAAGAACGTGTAAGTAAGTATCTTGGAGGGTTAATCCTTTAGTAATTGTTAAGAAAGTTAAGTTGAGAAAATTTTAAGAACTGCTAAGTTTATTGTGGAATCTGTTGGAATTTTCCCGGAGCTACTTAGATGTTAATTTTTGTATCCGGTTGAAGGTGAATTACAACGCTTTGCGTTTGAACTAATCTAATTATCCCTTTGCTGAAAAGGCTTGAGCTGTCTTCTATTTATAATATATCTTGTCTATTATTAGTAAGGGTCGAGAAGCATTCTAGCTATCTTTTGGAACGCCCAAGTTTATTTAATAATTGAAATAACATATGCTTTGTTATATTCAATTACCTTTAAGTGTAAAACGCAAATACATTTCTGTAACTTGTTTAATAAATGTGTTAATATCTGTTTAATTTTAGCGTTGTTTTTGAGTAGAATTATGTTTGTAGGTTACAAGTGAATAATGAAGTATCAAGGATGACTCTGCCTATTATAAAGAATGAGATGCTCACTGCCTCCGGAGTTATGATTTTAAAGTAAAAGTTATTGCACATTTGACTCTGTTAAAAAAACGAAGGGCTGTTCTCCTTACCAAATCGTGGAGTTAATATTCGATTTTAATTATGGAGTTAATAATATGAGAATACATCGAGTTTAAAATACGTTTTACTTGCTTTTTT
>VTPC01008142.1:0-15734 GCA_011009095.1 Ignelater luminosus
CCAAACCTTGAGCAACGTCCAGAAAGAGTGCCGAGCATATTTCTTTCTCTTCGTAAGCCTTTTCGACAACATCTGCTGTTGTCTATTGTTGAATGCCTAGCCCAGAATCCAAATTGGTGTTCTTGGATTACTTCTTTTCCCGCAATAATGATTTTTCATCTTTCTAAGAGCAGCTTCTCAAACAATTTGGACAATATTGGTAGGAAGGATATTGACCTATATGATTGAACTTTATTTGGGTTTTTTCCCCGTTTCGGGATCTTTATTATTTCCGCTACTTTCCATATGTGAGGCACATGTTTAAGTCGGAAGGTCGCATTGATGATATTAGTGTTGCTTGGTAGTTTTTTTAGCACTTCTCCCCTAATTAGGTCACGACCTGGAGCTTTTTTGGGGTTAAGGTTATTTTTAATTTCTTGCAAAACTTCTTTTGGTGTTCACCATTTTATTATATCTGCCTCTTCGTTGTTTGGCTCGTAATTCTCTTCGTCCAAGGAATCGTCCGGATTAGGTTCATTTGGTTGAAAAATGTTCTGCGAATGTTGTGCAAATATATCTGCTTTTCGCTCAGTCGCTCACCGACTAATTCTTCCTTAATTTTTTGTTTCTCTCGTTTTGTCCATTGAGGTTAGTTTTATCTACATGATTTCTACTTTGGTGCCATTTTTCCTGATTTTTCTTTTTTCTTCCATTAATAAACAGATTTCTCTTGGATAGTTATTTCTTGCCATTTTGTGTTGCATCTCGACAGTGTGATTTCCTCCAGTTTAATGAATACAGCATTTATACTTTTCTTGATGAAGAAATCGAGTAGGTCTGGTGTTTTATTTTGGTCTGTGGGCCAGATGTGAACTTGCCTGTGGAGCCCAACCTAGAGACTGCATCATTTAATTGTCTACCTTCAGTATTAGTTAATCTTGATCCAAACCTATCAGTTTTTGCGTTGAAGTCTCCTCCTATTATGACTTGACCTTTGTATGCCCATGTCGCCATGTCGTCGAGGAAGCGTAGAACCGCTTCTTTCACCTCGTCATCGTCGCTCAAACGCGTTCCGGCCAAATGTTCTTTCAACTCGGTGAACAAGTGGTAGTCACTGGGTACCAAGTCCGAACTATAAGGTGGGTGGGTGATGATGTCCCACCCAAACTGTTGCAGGAAAACGATGGTCGTACGGACGACGTGGGGGCGAGCGTTATCATGTAGAATGCATATGCCCTTGCTCAACATTCCTCTTCTCCGGTTCTGAATCGCCCGTCTGGGTTTTTTGAGTGTCTCACAATACCTGTCAACATTTATTAAAGTCCAGGAGCCATGGAGTCGACCAACAATACGTTCTTTCGATCCTAAAACATGCCATGACTTTACGGACAGACTGTGTTTGTTTGAATTTTCGCAGCTTGAGCGAAGAGGAATGCCGCCACTCGCATGATTGCTGTTTGGTCTCAGGTGTGAAGTAGAACACCCGTGATAATCGGATCCAAAAAGTTGTCCTTTTCATCTGCATAGCGCCAAAGAAATTCATGGAAAGTGTTCATGCGATGCCGTTGGTGGTCTTCTGTGAGCATTCACGAGACCCATCGTGCGCACACCTTCCGATATTTCAACTTTCCAGTGAAAGTTTTAAGAATGGCGCCTCGGAAAACCTCAGAAATCAAAATGCAGAGATCATCGAGAGTGATCTTCCGATCTTGAAGCATAATTTGTTCAGCCTTTGCGACTAGTCGTCGGGAGTTGACGTTCTCCCCCTTCTTTCTTCGTCGTGGATTTCCGTGCAACCAGTTGTAAACTCCCTACACCACTTGCGGACGTTTTTGACATCCATGAACGATTCTTCATACACTTCGGTCGATTGACGCTTAATTTCGATAGGTTTAACGGGGTTATGAGGTAATACCGCACACGGCAGTAGGGGGCAATGTTGCACATGTGCGGTTTTGCCTCGTGTGTGTTTTTATGTCACGAAGGCACTACATTAAATATTGTTGGTTTGTTTCAGTACAAGTAATCGCCAAAAGTGGTCTCAGGAGAATATGGCAAATGCAATAGAAGTCGGTGTTACAGGAGGAATGTGATACCAAAAAGCAGCTTCTCAGTTTAACGTTACTCAAAGTACTCTCCGTGATAGAGTAGAAGTAGCTGTTACAACAGGGAAAAAATGCCTCAGATGCTGTCGAGAAAGGAATGGGGTTGTTTAAGATAGTATTTACCAAAGAGCCGGAGGAAGAGCTGGTTTCTTATTTATTGGAAATGGAAACCAAGTAATTTGGCATTGGTATTGCAGACCTTCGCAAAATTGCCTATGACCTTGCAGAACGAAATGGTGTGCGTCACAACTTCAGCAAGGATTTACAACAAGCTGGAACAGACACGGGTGCGAGGATTTCTTAAACGACATTCGCAGTTATCCCTCCAATCACCAGAAACAACATCTGCAGCAATGGAGTTCAATTGTACATCGGTTAAAAAGTTTTTTGACTGCTTGATAGATGTTTACACCAGCGCGAATCTTTAATTGTGATGAAACAGGCATATCTACCATTTCTAAACATCAAAGTAAAATTATAGCTAAAAGAGGCAGAAAGCAAGTTGGTGCCCTTTCATCTGTTGAAGGGGGACAATTGGTCACGGCTGAATTGTGCTTCTCAGTAGCTGGGCAATGTTAATTTTTCACAAACAAAGGATGAAACCAAAATTGATGGATGGGGCACCACCTAGAGCTGTTTCAGCACGTCACCAGAATGGATGGATGTAAAGCGCACTCTCCGTCAAGTGAATTCGGCATTTTACAGACCATGTAAAGCCAACTGAAAAAGATGGGCATGCTTCCCACCCAAAAAAACTTTGAAACAATTAGTTGGGCAAAACAGAATCACGTCGTTTTCACCACACTGCATTCATCGGTTACAGCCTCTCGATTTATGGCATCTTTGAGTGCATATTATGGGCAGGAGATTAAGATGCGGTTAAAATCGAACCCAGACCGCGTCGCAACCCAATTTTAGGTAGCCAACTTGTTTGGTAGTGCATACACCAAAGATGTAACTGTAGCAACAGCCATGAATGCTTTTGCCAAAACAGGAATACGGTCGAGTTTTCTGATTTGGACTTTGCTGCATCTGATGTGACCAAAAGAGAGCAGCCTGAAAGTGAAACTGTTGATCACACAAAGATCGTCAAACACAGCCAAGCAGCAGTGTCGCACATGAAAGTGTTAATTATGAAAAAGCAGTAAACGATGATAGTCGTAGGTAGTTCAAATTCAAGTTTTCCTGTAACTCTCTTGGGTACAAATCTGCTAGGTAGGAAATTTAAACGTTAGGTGTACGGTTTTGCCCCACCTTCTACATGTTTTCTCAAAGCTTTGAGTGGCTCTATATACCTGCATTGCTTCTTTGAATATTATGAAAGACCAAATGTAGGTCAAGCTTGTTTTGTCTCTCGCTAAATATTTGTAGGACAAAAGCAACTATAACGTAGTTATTTTTATCCTTTTTCTGAGTTTTGAGTGGTTCTAGATGTTTTGGTCATTTCTTGGAATAGTGAGAAAGCCATCCTAAAAGCTCAGAATCTCAATCGAGCTTGTTTTATCTCTTTCAAAACACCTTTAACACAGAAATAGTTGTAACATAGTTATCTCTGACCCTTTTATAGTGTTTGGGTAGTTCTAGATATTTTGGTTGCGTTTCGGAATGCTGAAGAAATATTGTAAATGCACAGAACCTTGTTTTATCTCTTGCCAAACATTTCTAAGACAGAAAAAATTATAACATAGTCATTTCTGCCTTTTCTGAGCTTTGAGTGGTTTTAGACACTTTAGGTCATTTTTGTAACGTTGAAGAAGACATTCTGGAGGCACAGAATCCTAGATGAGACTGTTTTATTTTTATCTTAACATTCCTAAGACAGAGAGATTGTACTATAGTCGAACTTTAGGCGATCCTAGATACTTTGGTTGATTGTTCTATCTCTTGCCAAACATTTCCAAGACAGAGAGAGATCATAGCATAGTCATTTCCATCTTTTTTCTGAGTTTTGAGTGGTTCTAGATACTTTAGTTCATTTTTGTAATTTTGAGAAGGACATTCTGGAAGCACAGAATTCTAGACGAGATTGTTTTATTCCTTTCCAAACATTCTCAAGAGAGAGAGATTGTATGATAGTCATTTCTTTCCTCTTTCTGAACTTTTGGTGGTCTTAGATACTTTGGCTGGTTGGTTTATCTCTTGCCAAAAATTTTTTTTGGTATAGATGATTAAAACACAAAAATTCTTATATTATTTTTTCTAAGCTTTGAATGGTTTTAGATATTTTGGTTGTGTCTTGTAATATTTAAAAAGATAATTTAAAAAAAAAGAAAATCATAATCGGGCTTGTATCATCGTGTCAAAGATATGTGAAACCAAGATTATTAAAATTTAGCAATCCCCATGTCTCATTAGCTTTAAGTAGTTTCGATCTGTTTGAAATATTCAAAACGGTCGGTTGGTCCTTCGAGGTATTAAGAGAAATAATGTGAAATGGTTTATAAATTGTAAAGTAATTGAAATGATGTGATTGATTTTGAGTTTCTTGACTTGGAAATAATTTTGGATATTCAGAAAGACTGAAAGAGTTTAAATCTCTCATGGTAAATATTTGACATAAATTCTCTGCATGATGTTATTTAAAAAGTAGAAACTTTAAATATTCAAGATTTTTTTATTTATATTTGTGTATTTAGAAGGCACTCAGAGGAGACACGTACAAAGAAAATCGTAAGAACAGGGATTTTATTTTGCTAAGAGATATTTCCCTTTTGATTTCTGCGGAAAATAAGCAAGACATCTCGAAGCATACGTCGTTTCTTTTGTTTTTTTTTGCCTTTACCGAAATGAGCTACGAATTATTATTTACTTATAAAAACTCTCATAACCTAAAAGAAGACAATTTACTTCTTTTGCCATTACTTAATGTAAAACTTGAGAAAAAGGTTTTATTTATTTTGCCTTCAAAAAGTAAACGAGTTGAAGGAAGAAAAGAAACTCTAAACAAATTTGACTTTTGTTTCTAAATTGAAAAGGTAAAAAATAAAAAACATTTAATCTTGATAATAACCGACATGGCTTTAAAAATACGAAGAGAGAAGTTTTATAGGTAAAATTCGTTTTGAAAGAAGCTACTTTATCATTTTCTTCTTTCATCTATAACAGTTTTCCCGAACACCTTAATAAAATTCAAAATAAATGCGAAAAGGATATACAATATTTACGTAAGATATGAGAAGTTTGCTTCTGATCTTTGATACAGTTACCACTTGCCTCTCTTTCTCTATGTGTTTGTCGAATGTTTGCTTTTTCCAACAACCCCTTTTTTCCCTTTTCTAGATGATATCGGGAAGAGAGAAAAAAATTCTTCCCATGTTTTCACTTTTATTTTCCTTTTTTGTTAGATTAATCGTGAGCCTATTTTTAATAATGTCGAATAACAATCGATACGGAAATAATTTCATTATTTACACCTGTATTAACGTTTCCATTACAAGAGTGAATCGAGAATTCCCTTGGGGCGTGTATAGGTAAATCAAAGTCAAACACTGGGAGTTTCAAATTTAAAGGCATTTTATATAATATGAATGTTTGCTTGTTTGATAATTTTCCCTGAAAACAAAATTTTGTTTGCGTACGCGTACGCTTTGTAACCTTCTCTAATTTACTGATTGTATTACATCATCACCGTCATCATCGGCATCATCATCATCATCATCAAAGTTTTATAATTAACGACATGTACACGTTGGGTAAACAATGAGGATTTCCATTATAAGTGAAAATCGCCAAAGCAAACACCTTCGCACGCACCTATCTATATCTAATTTTAAAGTCTCCTGACTCGTTTGAGTACGACGACGCTAAAATTGTGCCTCTCAGTTGAATCACCGGACAAAATTTTAGGCATTTCCCGTTGTCTCGCATCGGAAACTTATGTTTGGGTAAAACGCAAATTTATACATAAGTAAAATGCCATTATTACTATTATTATTTCGTTTCGCGAACGAAGCAATAATATAAAAACGATCTTTTTATCGCTCTACAGGGGATGAATCAAATCGTTTTATAACTACCTATAAAAAAATAATATAAAATGATAACGACAGGTTATAAAGAGATAATGATAAATGTGGGCTGGATTCCAAGTAAAAGTGAATTCCGTTACGTGAACTAAAAGTAAATATTTCTAAGCATTTGAAAAATGTTTCAAAACTTCTTCTTTTCCTTCTTTTTTAGACTTCCTTTTATGTAATAATAACTTTGGATTTCAATTTTGTGAGATAAAAAATGAAAGATTTGAAAAATTCATTTAATTATTTTTAAATTAGCGAAGAGGGCTTTGAGAAAACTTTTTTTAATTCAGATTTTTTTATTTATATCTTGTTTTAAGATTGTTTGGTCGATTTTCAATTATTTTTAAACTTTTATTTAACTTGAGTAAATAACGTTCTTGATTTGAATAGATGTTTTTCTAATTTGTGTTTCTATTGATTCGTTTTGCTCTGCTATTGACGTATGGTAGATTTCAAGTATTAAATGTGAATTCAATTTCTTTGTGTTCAATATTTTTATTGCTAAACAAGTTGTTTATGTCTTATTTACAATTTTATATAACTTGACCCAGTTCATCATGAAATCTATCTGAGCCTATTTTTTCCAAATTGGTTTCTGCTTCCACATATTACAGCTTTGGATTTGTAAGTTTTGCCATACCATTTTCTTCCAATTTTGACCATCTTGACGATCATTCTGACTTTAGGGCTCAATATTTTTCTAAGAAATCCCAATTTTGCTCTATTTTACTCCCGCCTATTACAACTTTGGGCCTGTCAATTAAATATTTATAGACCATCCTAACGCAATTACGTTTCTTGCCTACGTAAGGTGTAAGCAGACTCTGTTCTTTAAAGAAAACCAGAATAGAAAAGAAAAAAAAATCACATGGTATCCAATAGCTTTCAGGATATGGTACCCATAGAAAAAATCTAAAGCAATAAAGACAGTGGAACCAAAAAAATAAATATTAAAAAGTATCTTCTCCAAAATGTATTCTAAAATGATATAAAACAAAATGAGAGAAAGCACAAAAAATATTTAGAACGGGAAAACGTTCATGGCGTAATTTAAAAAGCACAGCTTTGATCAATCTGTACAATTCTTCCGCACCGCTAGCATTTAAATTTTCATAATTCATTCGCACAATTCTAGCAACTGTTTCAAGTTTTTTCCCATCACCCTGTACTTTATAAAGTAATTACTGTCTTGTTACAATCTCCATGAAGGGAAAAAAATATGAATAAAAACCCTTGGGTAAAATAAACATTTTTATAGGAATATTTCTTTTTTATTCTCCGACGCAAATATCTTTTTAATTCTAGAAATGAATTCAGTGTGGTGGGATATAAATAATGTGGCGGGCATCGTCACTTAGTAAAGATAATCGAAAATCTGGGCCATAGAGTCGTTTAGAGGAAAGATCTGCTGGCTGCTGGCTTGCGGATGCTTCCAACTTGTGTAATTTTCTTTACGAAGGATAGTATATGTGTGTGACTGAATGTGGGAGAGAGCACTGTGAGTATGTGTGTTATATTATGTAGGTCAAAAATAACTTTTGGCACAGGTCGGGACTTCTTGTTTCTTGATGTACTCGCTTTTATCATCCACCTACACTTTTTATCCATTACATTATTCCTTTTTCCTTTATTTGTTTATTTTTAATTTTCGTTCAAGATTATTCATGCGTACATTATTCGTTAACATTTTTTCTTGCAGCCCGTTTTCATCCTCTGTTTCTGTTTTTCTGTGTTTTGTATAATATTTTATTCCCTGGCCCTGTTATTTATGTAATACATGTTCAGCCAGTGGTTTTCAGTTTGTTATTCTTAATATTATTCCGTGTTGTTACTGATTTAATTTTGATGGTGGTTTACTGCGTTTACTCAACAAAGTTTAATTAGGTATTTTAGGTGCTTTGGATATTATTGAAGCATGCCTAGTAACTCGATGATTACAATTTATAATTAACCAAAAGGTTCTCAGAATGTATACTGCTACAAGATAATCTTGTACTTGTTAACAAGACAAACAGTTTTTGCCCAACACGGTACTAATTAATTTAGAAGAAAACTAAGTCGATTAATTATTTTGCAAGATATTTCAATTCGTTCACCCACTTTTGTGACAAAAACGTAAATGAGAGTAAATAGAAAGAGAATAAAAGTGAAACAAAAAATGATGTGGATATAAGCACATTTTGATTTTTCTTTCTATATTGGACAGTACGCACGCAGAGTATTCCTCAAAATGCAGAAACAATGCTGTAATTTATAATTAAGGAAGCAGTAAAAGAAGAGCAATTAAGATCGAAGCCCATATAAGATAAAGGAGAACCGAGTAGAGTTCTGCTTAAATGGTAGCTTAGACGGCAATTATAAGTGCTCCAGGTGGGTGAAGCCCAATTTCTTAGGCTCAGCTACTTCAATAGTTAGAAGAGGGCAAAGCAGCAGAAGTAAACCCCAAACGCCAAATCCCATACCTCAAGGATTTTGAGCGAGGGAAGAATCCGCCCGTATCACCATCAAAAGAAAAACTACTGATCGCGACTCATAATATAAGGACCATGAGAACGCACGAACATCTAACAGAATTGAAGCAAAAACTAGAACATATCAAGTAGAAAAATGTTATTCGCTGAAATCTGGACACGTGCTCTTTCAAAACAACTCACAGCAAGACCCACACCACGGAGGAGTAGCCCTCCTAATCAACAAAAGAAGAAAACACCTGATTACTAAATTCCACGCCATCTCAAACCATGTCATATGTCACGATGAAACTATCCAAGTGATATACGATAACAGATCATCCAAGTGCAAGCTCCTACCAGTTCATCAGAAGATGAGTTTCTGCAAAGATTCTACGAGGATATAACAACTGCTAGGCGAGCAGAAAACACCCACTACTGCCTAGTCATCGAAGACTTCAATGCTAAAGTAGGGACAAAAAAACTAATAAAATACCTACAATATCAACAACTCTACTGTATGAACACCTATTTCAAAAAAATCACTCAAAATGAAATAGACATAGCAAAGTCCAAACTAGAGAACTTAAAAAAGAAATCGACTTTATCTTGGTAAGCGACAAATCTATGGTCACAGATGTCTCGATGATAAATAAAATAACACACGGGTAGCAATCACAGACTGCTAAGACCCACAATCAAATCAAAATTTGAACGACGCAAACTAATCAAGAAATTCTGCCCAAAAATAGACACAATCAGAAAAAACAAAGAAAAATACCAACAGGAGCTCAAACACAAATTCACACCGCTACTAAACTTTGAAAACCTAAAATTAGACGATCTCGCCCAAAAAATCACAAAGCAGATACAAATTACAACAAAAAAAGGCAGTAACTCAAATAAAACCAAAAGAGATAAAAATAGCCAACGCAACAAAACAACTAATTAACTTGAGACGAAACTTAAATAGAAACTCCGACGAATATAAACAAATCGACATGACCATAAAACGAGAAATCAGAAAAGACAAGCGAAATTATAACACAAGAATGATAAAAGATACAATTGAAAATAACAAAAACATAAAAGTCTTCAGAAACATAACATCACATGGTCAGCAGCGAATGCACCGTATAAAAGACAAAAATGATCAGTTGGTCACAGGAACACCAGAAATCAATAAAGTGATCAGACTTCTCTACAGAATTGTACGAGTCGAAGGTGCCAAACTCAAAAGCAAACCTACCAGAAATAACAATACGAAATTCCAAAGAGATACATCACTCAGGAAATAAATACAGCTCTGCAACAAATAGAAAATGGTTGGTGCCCAGGAAAAGATCGTATAACAATAGAAATGTTAAAAATGGGAGGAAAGCCGCTAACTAAAGCCATCCAACTACTGATGAAGCGCTGTATCAATGAAGGCAAAATACCAACAAGCTCGAAAAATCCAGAAGTGATATTGTTATACCGCTGACAGGGAACTATAGGCCAACTAGTCTACTATCGCATCTGTATAAGTTGCTTACAAAAATCCTTACAAACAGACTGACAAGCAGACTGGACTTCTACTATCAACCTATCAAACAAGCAAGATTCAGGAACGGTTTTAGTACCACTGACCACCTTCAAACCTTGTAAATGCTGATTGAAAAATACAAAGAGTACAACCTTCCAATACACCTAGGGTTCGTAAATTTCCAAAAAGCCTTCGACTCAGTGGAGTTCTGGTCAACATTCGAAGGACTAAACGACGCAAGAATAGACTCTTACCGAAAGACATCTATACAAACGCCACCATGCACGTTAAAATCAATAAAACTGCAAATACGAGAAAAATACCATTACAAAGAGGCGTCAGACAAGGAGATACCATTTCTCCCAAGCTCTTAAAAAATAAAAAAAATGAACTGGGAAGAAAAAAAGAAATAAACATAGATGGTACATACCTCAACCATCTGCGCTTTGCAGACGACGTAATCATAAAAGTAGAAATGAGAAAGAACTAGAACAAATGTTAACCGATCTTGCCCTGAACTCAAAGACCATGGGACTACAAACGAACTATGGGAAAACAAAAATAATGTCAAACAGCCAAAGCCAGGTAAACTAACAAACCATAGAAAATGTCCATTAATACGTCTACCTTGGGCACCTCACTAAATTGGGAAGACCAAACCAAACCACCGAGATCACAAGGCAAACAAAACTTGGATAGACGGCATTCAGAAAATTTAGTGAGATACTAAGAAACCAAGAAATACCAATGAGTTTGAGGAAAAAGGTATGGGACACGTGCGTCCTGCCGGTAATGACCTACGGAACAGAAACGATGGCAATAACACATAAAACCGCAAACAAATTAAAAACAACCCAATGTGCTATGGAGAGGGCAATGCTCGGCATAAGTCTTTAGAGACCGAGTCAGAAACACTGAAATTAGGCACCGCACAAGAGTCACAGACATTATGGAGAAAGCCCTAAGGGAACAATGGAGTTGGGTCGGACACGCCGCGAGGAAACCTCCAGAACATTGGGTAAACCGACTCATACGGTGGCAACCTAGGACATCAAAAAGGAACGTCGGCAGACCACAGAAGAGAGGGACAGCCAATATCAAAGAGATAGCGGGCAAAAACTGGTTGCAAGCTGCGCAAAATAATGGAACTTGGCACAACTAAAAAGAGGCCTATGTCCAGCAGTGGACGAGGGAGGGCTGAAAGAAGAAGAAGAAAGCAGCGTTTTGAATAAAAGTAGCTGAAACTTTCTAAATTGGTTGGTGATGACCAGTTGTAGTCACTTTCTCTCTGTTTATTACGTTCACTTAACACTGTGAATTTTAGCTTCTCTTCCTTCTACATTGGGCTCTTTGTTCGCATAGCGACCACTGATAATTCCCTCCTCGACGATGAATCAGCTTAGTTCATCATCTTAGTTGGAGATGTCTGCGTTGCTATATTCGGTCAAGTTGCATACAGCTCCTGGGGAGATCTGAGACATTTTTCCAAGTGGTATGGAGTTGGGGAAGGAACCAGTGGACTCCCATTCGGATTGACACTCTTAAAGATTGAGGTCTCTTAGGTGTTGTCGTCTGGACTTTCGTGTTCGTCCGATATGGTGGACTTGATCATGGCCAAAGAAAACTTCTCTTCCATAAATCTAGCTTTTGCTTTTGCCTAACAGGCTCAAAAATGCATTTGATTTGAGTTGTGTCACTTTTCATTTTCAAGTCTAAAACTGTAAATTTGTAGCTGTTGACCTTTGATTTATAATAAAAGACGGATAGGTCACCTCTTGGTGTGGTGTGGAATACTAGGTTATTAATAATTCTGGACACGATCATTTCATCCCAGTTTCTTTGGAATACAGGTAAGGTGGGGCTGCAGTCTCCATATTTCTGGCTCCATGGACTATGGTTTGACGAATCCCCAGTCCCCCATGATGGATAAGGAGGCTAGCAATAATTTTCTGTTTAGCGTTCAGGGACGAACTGCAAATCTTTTGTAATGAAGTAAATATAAAATCATCAAATCTTTGTAGTGTGTCCATGCAATTCCAGCAGGAACCTGTTCTAAATAGGTAGGTCAGCTTTGGGATAGAGAAACAATAGCGCAGTAGATAATATTTATGTGATGGTTGATACTGTCCAGACGTGAGATTAAGTTGTTAATTTCAATAAGTTTCTTTTCCAACAAAGAAGCACCAAGGAGGGATGGATTCTCTTCAGAAAGTTCTTTAATTCCTGGAAAAAGCACATTTAGCTCATTAATGAATTAATCATCAGGGAGGAAACAGAATACTTTGCATTTCGATGTGTGTTAATCCAATTTTGCAAAATTCCTCTTTAACAAAAGAGTGCGCTTGTAAAACAGAATTAGGTTCCCCGACGATTAAACCATCATCTAAATGCCAGATGTTTAGGTCAGTATTAAGACTTTCAATGATTGGATGAATTGCAAGGCTAAATATCGTTCATCCCCCCTGCTGGGATGCAGTAAAACAGGTTTGATGGAGAAGCAGAAGTATGGGAAGATGTTGGATGTCTTGTGTTTCACTGCTTCCAAAATTGAACGCGTTCTTAACATCTACTTTGAGGATCGCTACTGCTTTGTCATGGTTGTTTTTCATAAAGCATCTTAGGGCATAGACGGTAGTTTCACATCCTCCTTTTGTGGAAAAGCCAACCTGTTTGACTGACTGTGAGAACGACAACACAACTTGCTTACTATCCTGCGGAAAATACAACCAACAGCGATTGGGCTTACACCATCATCCTTTTTCTGAAGAGCACAAATGATGTTGCTAACTGCATCAGCCACCTTACCGGGCAGCATCAGATCACATAAGGCCTTCCATGAAGACAGAAGTTCAGTACTTGCAACTTCCATTGTTTTGGTCAAAAGATCTTTTAAATGCTGAGGGCGTAAGAAGATGATCCGTTCGGAAAAGATTTTATTGCTTATTATATTTAGTGTTCATCTGAGACAGTAAGTACATCGCGGTCTGCAGATGGTGGTTTTGGAAAATTGAGAGTTCTTGAAGGCGCTGGATGTTTCTCCTTAAGAAAACAGATTGTTTCATTGTTTAAACCTGTTAGGCTGTCGTTCGAGGATAGAAGTTTAACGACACCACGGACATCACCCTATGATATCTCTGACTCCATTTTTTATAGGAATCCGTACTACTGTTACTGGGAATTGAATTGTCAATGAGGGAAGACAGTTTTTTGGCGGCTAGTTGAATTCTGGTGGAGTGTACGTAGACCCAGGACGTTATGCTTTGAGGTGTCTCTTTAATACCCCATTGCTTTTACAGATTTTGGAACATAGTTCTACTGGACACTTGATGATTAGAGACTGAGTAAGACATTGGGACTGGAAATAGATCGTCTCTTTCAAGGACCGGCAGAACCAAGATTCATCTGTTTCACCCAGCTCGTTCACGATTGGCACGATTTGAGTGAAACTAGGTCAAACAGGCCTCACAGAGAATCGATGAATGTCATTGAGGGAATAGTTTCGGCAAGGACAAGGGGACTCGTTCGACATTTTCTTGTCACTTTTGAACAGGAGCTGCAATTATTTTCCCGTAGACAAATCGTTCCACAATAAACTGACCAGCATTTGGTTTGCTTTGGAATATCGTACACCGTTTTCCAAAAAAAGGAAACAAAACAATTTAGAGATTATTGGATGGTTTTGGTAAATAATTAATTTGCTAATTCTAAAGGTCAATTACCAAAGGAATCTGTACTTCCATTCTTTAATTTGACTAATTTTTCTTCTCTCGTTCTTTGCCTAATCAACATGTGTTCTATGTTATCACTGTTTTTGTCATTACCTGGGAATTTCTTATCTAGTACGGCAGGGATGAAGTTTTTCTGACTTGTGGTGTACCCATCAGTTGGGATTTTAGTTTGGAAGCAAGCATCTTATAGATTGTGCCCCTTGGAAAGAGGATAGCTGAAACGGAAATTAAGTTCCTGAGGTGGATTGGATGTAGCTGCTTTGAGAAACCTAAGGAAAGCAGAATAGCGTTTTGTTTAGAGATACCTTAGATGACAATTAAACAACTCAGGTTAGTTAATGAAGAACGAAGGTCCTCTCTGTCTATACAGGGTGAGTTTTTTTAGATGTTTAGTATGGGGATTTCGGAAACTAGCGGAGATAGAGAGAGACGATTAAATGGGGAAAGAATTGCAGTTTTACGAGTTCAATTTAATAAGCTTTTTGTTTTTTGGAAAAAATGCATGGCTAACTAGATATCTTGCAAAAACAATTTTTTTTGTTATTTTGTTTGGTGCCTATGGCTCTGTTATTATCGACTTTAGAAAAAATGTGTAAAGGAGAAAGTTGCAGGTAATTATGTGCTTAATAATACAGTCTAACCGAATTTTTTATTTAAGCTGTAATGTTTGAGTTATGACACAAGTTTATGTTTTTTCTAATGGAAACCATAGTCGGCCGTGACTTTATAAAAAAGGCCCTTTTTCAACGATTCTAACGATATACCACTTGACATAGTTATTTTTAAAAATAAATAAATTATGATCTTTTTTTCTTTTCATTTTCGAACTGTTCAAGTAGTAGGCTATGGAAACAATTGATAAATGCACATTCAAGCAAGTTATTAATACTTTTTAATTTCGAAATTATAAATGTAAATATTTTGGTGTGAAACATTTATTCGTTGGACTTACAATTTTAAATAAAAATAATTCCTGAGAAACTAATAAACAGAGAATGACAAACGATAAATTAAGAAACAATAAATGAAATTAGGATATAAATAAAGTAGTACCAAAACAATGTAATTAAAGTATGTGAAGTATTTAAGACTAAAGATGTTTAAAGGATCCACCATTATGATTAATGCACAAGTTACACCTTTTTAGAACAGAATTTGTTGTTTTTCTAACGGAACGTCCATCAATATTAGCAAAAACTTCTAGTACAGCTTCTCTAAGGTCATCTACTGTGTTGTACGACTTTTGATATACCTTAATCTTTTACTATTCCCCATAAATAAAAATCTAAAACAGACAGATCGGGGGGTCGAGGTGGCCACGCAACCGGCGCGTTTCTTCCTATCCATGAGTTCGGGAATGTTTCATTTAAATGATTTCGTACCGTTAGCTGATTATGTGGTGGTGCCCCATCGTGTTGAAACCATACGAGCATGCCACGTGTTTGTAGGGGTAATTCATCTAACATATTATCAAAATCGTGCTGCTGAAAGTGAAGATAACGATTGTTTTGGTACTACTTTATTTATATCCTAATTTCATTTATTGTTTCTTAATTTATCGTTTGTCATTCTCTGTTTATTAGTTTTTCAGGAATTATTTTTATTTAAAATTGTAAGTCCAACAAATAAATGTTTCACACCAAAATATTTACGTTTATAATTTCGAAATTAAAAAGTGTTAATAACTTGCTTGAATTTTATTATTAAACGCGATGCGCATTTATCAATTGTTTCCATAGCTTACTACCTGAACAGTTCGAAAATGAAAAGAAAAAAAGGTCATAATTTATTTATTTTTAAAAATAACTATGTCAAGTAGTATATCGTTAGAATCGTTGAGAAAGGGCCTTTTTTATAAAGTCATGGCCTACTATGGTTTCCATTAGAAAAAACATAAACTTGTGTCATAACTCAAACATTACAGCTTAAAT
>VTPC01008143.1:0-26731 GCA_011009095.1 Ignelater luminosus
AAAAATAACTATTTGATTTTAACCTCTTGTTAGTTAACCAGCTGCTAAACAGTTTACAGATTTTCTTACATAGGTTGGTAACACAATCATACTCAACCACATTCAGAGCATTGAAATAGTTAATAATACAGCTACCTCCAATTCAACAGAGAGGTTATGTACATGTTGCATGCATGTGTTGATTAAGATCAAAGACGTGTAAAAAAGAGAAAAATCTGTGAGTGTCTACATTTTTAAACGAATTTGAAGGGGTAAGTAAAAAAAAACTAATCTTTGTTTTATATTTTTGAGATGGTTTACTAAAAACATTGTAATATTATATGAATTTTATAGTTTATATCTGAAGACATGCCAAAAAATAGAGGGTGCAATTATACGGAACGTGAGAAGCAGGAGTTGATTGATATAATAGCAAAATATAAAACTATTATAGAAAATAAAAAAACTGACAGCATTTCAATAAAAGAAAAACAAGAATGCTGGAATATAATTGCACAAGAATATAACATCATAGTAGATCGGCCAAGGGGTACAGAGCAGCTAAAAGGATGCTACAACAACATCAAACGGGCAAGCAAGCAACAAGTTGCAAATGAAAGGGTAAAATAATCATTTATTACTAGCTAATAGTTTACTACTATATTTTCTATCTTGTTACAGAGTCAAGAATATTTATTAGCATCCTTAACAGGAAAAGAGGCAGAAGGAATTTTTGAAGACCTGAAAGCTGAAGCTAAGAAACAAGTAATCTACGATAAGGTAGAAGTAGTTCGCACTGGTGGAGGAACATTTGTTGAAAAGACATCTGACACTAGTGCAAAAATTATAGCCATGGGTGAGGAACAATTTAACCCACAGCAAAATGCATATGATGATGCTGCATCATATTTCAAAGGTATTTTTCTTTAATAATGCAATGTAAACAGTACTAATGAACTTCACTTATAGATACTGATAAGAACTTTATTATTCTCGACATTAATGAAGGAACCGAAAATGGTATCTCTGTTGAAAATGAGAGTAAGGCAACAGTAAATGATATTGAAAAAGTACCAAATCCAGTACCTACCTGCAGTTGGCAGGTAAATGTGTCGGCAGAAATAAAAAATTCAAATAACAGAAGTTTCAAGGAAAACCTAACAGAATATACTGTCCAGCGGAAGAAAAACATTCAGCAGGAAACTGACTAGACAACTTTATACAATAAAAAAATTAGAGCTGCAAATACAGCAACAAAAAGAAGAGCATGAGCTCAAAACGAACCTATTAAAAATAGAAATTAAAATTGAAGAACAGGAACTGCAAATGAAAAGCAATGTGCTTGTAAATAATTAATTTTATAATAATCAATAATTCCAATACAAAATGTACATATATTTTCCTATTAAATAAATTTTTATTAAATGAAACTATTTATTTTGTTTAACATTAGAAAAAATAACAGATTATGTTTTTATTCCTATTGCTGTGAAAAAACTGTGTTTATAAGTGCTGTTCTGGCAGCCGTTTGGTTCTGGAGTCTGGGTGGATCAATTGGAACAGCATTGTAGTCATTTATTGGAATATTTATATTAATGTCTATAGGAGGTTGTACATCATTCATTTCTACAGCAATGTTGTGAAGCACAAAACAAGCAACAATCACTGCAAGCGCAGTGTTCATTTTAAGTCTCATTCCTACAGATAAACATGGAAATCGTTTCTTCACAACACCAAATGCTCTTTCAATTATATTGCGGGTTAAGATGTGTGCTCTGTTGTATGCCTGTTCTGCTGGTGTCCGTGGGTTTAAAAGAGGAGTTAATAAATAATTTTTACAAGGATATCCATTGTCTCCAAGTATATAACAATCAGGATAGCGTCCAGCTTCCATATCAGTTCTTACTGGTGAATCATTAAATATTGTGCTATCATGCACCGATCCTGGCCAACGTGCTATCACATTAACAAATCTTAAGTCAGCAGTACACATGGCTTGAACGTTAATAGAAAAGTACCCTTTTCTGTTTCTATACCGTTCTGCATCATGACCACCAGGAGATTGAATAGGTATATGTGTACAATCCAGAGCTGTTATAACACCGGGAAAACCAGATATTAAAAAGAAACGTTTTTTTGTGTCATTTATTTCTTCATTGCTCGGCATTTTTAAAAACATTGGCTTAAGGAGTGCAATATAATGAGTAACTCGCTTTATTATACGGGAAACAGTAGCTTTGCTTATATTAATGCGATCCCCCACTACAAACTGAAATGTGCCTGTTGCATAAAACCTTAATGTAATTAGTAGTTGTGTTATAGGATTTATTGGATGGTTTCTTTGTGTCACAGAGGTTAAGTTTTCTTGTATGTGTTCCATGATGAGAAGAACAACATCCTTGGAGAATCTGCATCTTCTTCTGAATTCCATCTCATTGTATAATTCAAAAGGATTTGTTCTATCTCTAAACACTCGTGGTCGCGGCAGAAATCTAATGGCATTATCGAAGAATTCATCTTCCGAGTCTTCAGATGCAGAAATCATATTTCAATTACACTACATCATAAAACACAATATTGCAAATATAACAAGCGAAATCTTTGTAGTAATTAATTTTTATTTGATAATATATAAAGGTATAACAGAACCAAACTAGTATATTTTCTGAGAAGTTTCTTTGACAATTTAGAAATAAGCAAAGAGTTAAGTATTTAACAGACCCAAAACTACATGTTAAATTAGCACAGGACTTAGCACTCTGTTTAAATTAACAGTGGTTGATGAAACAACATTTCTTGTTCTTACAATGTGTTAAATAATTTAAATCTGTATTAGAATTTAGCAAGCTTTTATGAAACCGGGCATTAGAGTCTTCAATAAACCTAGTGGACTATTAGTGCATATTATTTGATTCATCACCAACAAGCTAATTAGTCACAATCACGGATGCTATTTGATTCGCAAAATCACATTGATTATAAAGACGTAGAAATACATTTTTTTCGATTTTGCAGCTTAAAACTGCAACAAACTTTAATGTGTACTAACATCTCAACAAACATTTATCGACGGATCGACGGCACGCTTGGGAGGCACCTACAGCAAACGGCTTGCCGCTGCTTTGCTGCCTTACGTAGATATCGCAATGAAACTAGATTAGTTTATTGAAAGTTATAATTACATCTTAATAGACTCCAAGGTGATTAAATATTGTTATGGTTAGTTATTAATAATTACAAAAAGCCAAACTAACGTAAAAAATATATACCATGTAACGTTCACTTTGTGCTTCCGTTACATGGGTTGCATTAAATCGGTGCTGATGGTGTGTTCGTGTATCTCGTTTAAGAGGTTTAGAAATAGTTATTGGTGACACTGATAGGTTGATTTGGTAGCTTTGTAAATTTCTTTAAAATTAAGTTTTGGGTTAATAAACTTTTCATTTTATATATTTATTATTTTATATATCCAACGTCAAGTTTATTTTCCTATTGCACGATTATGGAATTTGAATAGCTGTTTGCGGGCATTTATGTTTGAATTGGGTTTATTCTTATGAACTGGTTAGCAATCTGGGATAGCATTATGTCATCCTAGTAGGATTTAGAATTTGTAATTTAAGAATTCGAAATGATTTTCGATCAATTAAGTTCCTTGCACCATTGCGTGGAGAATAGATAAGTGATCAGGTCTTGTGTTTGAAGCTAGTTATCTTCATTTGCTATTTTTTGCTGACTGGTTTCATAGATTTAATTCTAACAGAGATTTTTATTTATTCGTCAATAAGCGTTTCAAATTTTCTCTGCGGAGTTTACGTTATGATATTCCGATTGGTTGAGCGACTTACCGGGTAGATTGCAGGTAGACCGTTTGTTCCTGGTAAACCTGTCGGGCCTGTGCCATTGCTGTGCGGGGTAAAGTTTTGTTGTGTGTGAAGCCCTACAGATTGAGGTAAGTTTTACTCTTCCTGATTATTTCAATGTCCGTTCTGATGGGTTTTTTCATCTTAACGTTTTCATAGCGGAATCAAGAACCGATTTCTGCAGATTATTTCTTGTAAAGCTTGAGGGAATCACGCAGTTATCCGTATAATTCTTTAATTCGTTTCTTCACACTATCACAAGGCGCATTGTTTAGACAGTTACAATAATATGAGAGGATTATTTGTGTAAATGGTCCAAGAAGCTTGAGGATCCATCCGTTTAGAAAATCCACACGTCGACATCTGCTTCCAGGGTTGCCTTATTAATTTATTTTTGGTTCATTCACGAACATGAAAAATTACAATCTGATCAATTTTCATATCCGGGTACAATTCGCTAAGTTAATAAATATATCTCAAATTCTAAATATTTTAATTCATTCGGAATTTTATCGATTACACTCAAGTATTAATCGTTATCTATAAAATTTTGTTGTAGTGATGCTTATCATAGTTTTTTTTGCTTTCCTTAAATTTGCTTTATTGACTAAATTTTTATTAACTGAACTTGGAACGCGAATTTGAAAGTGTTTCCGTTATTTAGGGTTGTTTCAGCTGAATCCATATCCGCGTGCAGATCTGTATACCAGCGGGGATGTCGTGGTAAGTTTTTTGTTGTTACTTTTCAGTTCTCGATTCCAGGTGTATTTCTAAATTCTGGTCAAACATTTAACTTTTCTGTGTAGTTTTCATTCGGATTTTAAATATTTATTTCATAATATCACTAATAAATCTCTGAAACAGTTTTACTTGCCATTCTAAAATTTAAAGACGTTAAGAAGAATCATACAATAACATTTAGAAAACTACAAACTAAGAATTCGCAAATTCGATTAAATATAAAAATAAAGACAACAATTGAATAAAGTTCTGTAAAAATAAACAAAGGAAAAGGATCAATGAAACAAGCCTGAACTGTTGGTTTGTTGACGCGCTAGATTCTTCCGCCTTCTATGGCAAAACTAATTCGGTGTTTGTTTCCGTTAGTAGTTGATAATTATCAAACTGTTTTGCAACTGTTTTTAAAATTGAATGGACTTTGGATTGATCGTCTGAACAACTGTGAGATGCATAGTTCGATTAATTTCTATTGATCTCTTGCTTCGCTGCAATAACTTGGTACTTGTGATATAGATATGAGTACGTACTTGGCATTCTCAAGCAGTTTCTGTTCTTTTCCGACTGCAAAGCAATCAGGTTAGCCGTTGATTTCTGAGTGTGCTTGATTTATGCAAGTTAGTACTTGGGTTCTTAAGACGGATTTGGAATTTGTGGAGAAATAATTAATTTTTCGTTACTTTAATACAATGACCTCCATCACAAGAAATCATTTCATACGTTTCTTTTCGGTTTGGTAAATCAGATTCTCCCGTCCTTTAATTAAATTTTTTAATTCAGCAAATTAGGGAGAGTAAATCATTTACAAAACTACTTGGATTCGGCTGCAGCAGTTGAATACTCTATTTGGACTTGTAAATTCCCAATGAAACCCTTGAAGCCAATTTCAGCCTCTTTGACGAGGTGGTCTTTAAGGCGGACTTGTCCCAATAAATGAAACTCTTCAAACGGATTCTCTTTAATAAGGTGGTTGCTGCGGTATTTTATTACAGCAATTACGTTTTTGAAACAATGTGAGTTTTGAGTCTTCTACAACAACAAACTAACGAGACGTAAAACCTCACTGATGCATTTGCAATTTCTAACACAGCTACAAGAAATTGCTGCAGATTTCTATTTTGTAAGCAGAGACGAGAACAGTAAGCCGTTACCAACTACACGGAAAGTGCTTTCTGACTGCAACCCTCACAGAGCCGGACATCCATCCAAATAAGATTGCTTCACACATAGTTACTACGTCTAGGGGGGAGAGAAGATAAAGACTTTACTATCAAAGTCAAAAAAGAACTAAATCGCTCGACTTAAGAGACCTTAGAGTTCAGCAGGGATGATATCTCTAACGCATTCAAAAATATAAAACCCGGCTAAACACCTGGCCTTGATAGCATGCGACCGAAATTGGTTGTCAAGAATCTACTTGAACATACTCAGCATCAGAAAACTACCAAACATCTTTAAACAAAGATAATTGCCATATTGCCCTGTTGAGGACGGCCTATAGGCTTCTGGAAAGGCGTATCCTAAACCGAATTTGCCCCAGACATACTCAGAGCAATTCCAATTGAACAGGCAAGCTTCAGACCTGAAAAAAGCACTACAGACCAGGTTCTAGCCCTTACAACCTACATAGAAGCTGGTATTCATAAAAAGCTAAAGAGGTCGCTAGCATTCACAGATCTAACTGCCACCTACGATACGGTCTGGAAGGAAAGGCTTATTCTTAAATTCTTACGGGTGATTCTAGGCAGAGCAACCGCTAGACTGTTAAACAACATGCTGAGTGACAGACGATTCCAAGTAACCATGAAAAATACCACAAGCACACAAAAGGCCCTAAATAACGGTCTACCACAAGGCCCCGCACCAGTCCCTATTCTGTTTAGCCTGTATATTGCCAACATTCCGATCACTCGATCTAACAATTTGGTTACGCAGATGATTGGGCGATTGCTTCTAGAGACACTGTGGTTAAAAATACCGAAGAAACCCTAACAAAAGATCTTTGAGAACTGATGGAGTACTTCAGGCGGTAAAGGCTTAAGCTAAATTCCAATAAACTCGAGGTGTGCTGCTTTGATTTAAACAACAAGATGGCTAGCAGACGACTCCAAGTGTATGCAGATACCCAATTACTTCGACACGTTACTAACCCTAAATACCTGGGAGTAACCTAAACCGAATACTTGAAAAAAAAACCCGCAGTAAAACTCAGAATTTGTAATAACATCAAAACTTATCACCTTGTGTACTCGACTGCCGAACACTGTGCTCCTATGTGATTAAACAACCCACACACCAAACTTGTCGATACGCAACTTAATGCTACGATGAGCTTGATGTCTGGCACAATCAAGTCCACACCCACAAAATGGCTACCGGTCTTAAGCCACATTCCCCTTCTAAGCCTACGCCGAAAGAACGCACTACTAAGGGAATACCAAAAAATTACCAGTACCCCCCAACTACCAGTACATAAAGACTTCAAAAACTGCATTGGAGCTGTTAGCAGTTAGCTTTCTCGTGACCACCCAGTGGCAGAACATGCAAAATAACAGGCCAACCTAGCAATGCCAAAATGTGGAGAGACTCTACCTGGCTTAGACCTTCCACGCAAAACTTGGGTTACTCTCAACCGAATAAGAACGCGACATGGCAACTGTTTAGACTCCCATTATAAACGAAACAAAATACCCTCTCCTGAATGCGATTGCGACGTCGAAAGACAGACCATCTAATACATTATCAATTAGGAAAATCCGATGGAAACCTGGACCTTTTTGCCTTAGAGACACCAGAATCGATAGAATATATAAATAATTTGGATATTACACTGTGACTTTTATTCTGTATTTTTATCTGTGATCGTTATATTTGTTTTGTACTTGCAATTATTTACAAATTAACATTGTTGTGTCTATTTGAGCCATCTTCGTCTTCTTGTAGTGCCTATCCGTTATAGGATGTTGGCGATCATCAACGCTATTTGAACGAAATAGAGCAATTGTCATATTAAACCATGTTCTTAGGTTTTTCAGCCACAAGATTCTTCGTCGTGCAGCTCCCCTCTTACCGATCACTTTACCTTGTATTATCAAGTTTGTATCTTTCACCGTTTCTCATAATCTGGCCAAAATATTCTAATTTTTGTTTTTTAACAGTATTAAGAATTTTAGCTTGTTTATTAAGTCTTTCCAATACATTTTCATTTGTTATATGATCTGTCCAGGGAATTCTTAAAATACGTCGATAAGGCCACATTTCGAAAGTTTAATTTCTTGCTGCTTGCATCAGTGAGTGTCCATGATTCTACTCCGTATAGTAAGAATGGGAACATCTAATATCGGAGAAGTTTTATTTTTGTGGATAAATTGAGATTGTGACTTTTAAAAAGTTTAGCCATCTTTATAGACTGGGTTCTTGCTCTTGCTGAGTAATTCCATGGTTCGTTAATGGTCGTACTAAGGTATCCTCTATCGGTCTATTGTGCATTAGTAGTTCCCCTTGTACTGGACTTTTGCTGATTACCATATATTTGGTCTTGTTTATGTTCAGATTTACCCTAAACCGCTGGCTAATCATTGCAATTTGTGACATTATTTCTTGCAAACCTTGAAGACTATTGGCAAATACTACCGGGTCATTCGCTTACGTGATATTATTTAGGTACTCTCCGCTCAATAATACCCCCCCCCCCCCATCTAGATCCTCGAGTACCTTCCTGTATATTTCCTTTGAATAAATGTTAAATAGGAGAGGGTACAACAGACATCCCTGTCGTACTCCTTTTTGAATTTGGATATCTTCCGAATCGTCCCCCTTAATGCGAACTTTGGCAGTTTGGTTCCAATACAGATTTATAACGATTCTTGTGTATTTGTCATCTAAGTCAATCTTCCTCAACACTTGAACTAGTTTGTCATGTTGTACTCTATCAAATGCTTTTTGGTAGTCAATAAAATACGCATTAATGTCACAATTTAAATTTCTGCATCTCTAGAATAAAACTTGAATGCAGAACAAGGCTTGTCTGGTTCCTACTGCGTTTCTTAATCCAAACTGGGTTCATCCCAAGTGTTGTTCGCAGAATTTGTGTATCCATTGATAAAGAATCTTCAAGAAGAGTTTCAGCAAATGACTCATGAGACTTATAGTGCGGTAGTCGGAGCATTTGTGGAGCTTTGGAATTGTGATAAATGTCGACTTACGCCAGGATTGAGGTATATTTCTAGAATCATAAATGGAGTTCATCGCACATTTTTAGGAACTCGGCTTGGAAATTTCGTGTGCTATGATAGATGGTTCAGTTTCACAAATAAGAAAAGAGCAGTTTTCTCTTTTATCATTAAAGAGCTGTCTGATGTAGTTCTTCCACTTATCTAGTTTGGCTTTTTTGTCGATTATAATTTTGTCATTATCGTCCGTTAAGCAACCACTAGTGCTTGTTTTTAAAAGGCCAGCAGTTTCCTTGACTGTGTTATGCATATTAAAGTGGTCGTACTTTGTTTCTAAGAGTTCCATTTTTCACATTTTTCTTTTGGCCATTCCGCCTTTGTTTTAATCTCCTTATTTCTCTCTTAATTTGATATTGTTTGCGTTTATAGGACTGCATATCCTTGTTTTTATACGATCTTCTTGTTTCCGTTAGTTGGAGGATTTCATCGGTCATCCAAGGTTTCGTTTTGGTAGCTTTGGCTTAAGTAATTCTTTATCTATTCGACTGATCTCGCATTGTATATTTTCAAGATCGTCCGTATTACCTTTCTTTGTGATGTCTCTGAAGCTGTTCTTAAGTTGCATTTTTACCTGTTCTTTTGTTTCTTAATCTTTTAGTTTTTTATGTCCCATCGTTTAATTGTTGTGTTTTTTCTGATCTTTTTCAAGTTAATTATAGTCAGATGATATATCAGTCCCGGGGTATGTCTTAACGGCTGTAAAGCTGTGTCGAAATCGTCTGTTTACGATAATATAATCAATTTGATTGATTTCTTGTGATGTTTCCAAGATTATCTCGAAGTGATGT
Source organism: Ignelater luminosus (assembly GCA_011009095.1). Taxonomy (NCBI): domain Eukaryota; kingdom Metazoa; phylum Arthropoda; class Insecta; order Coleoptera; family Elateridae; genus Ignelater; species Ignelater luminosus. The sequence goes on from VTPC01008143.1 coordinate 9,601, forward strand.
CCATGTGTATAGTCTTCTAGCTGGTAGTTCATAGAAGGCACTCAGGAGCACGAGTTGGTCTTCTATTGAAAAGTTATTTAGGCGGCCTCCTCGTTTGTTTCTCATGCTCAGTGTATACGGTTCCAGGAATTCTCCACTTCTTCCTTTTCCGATCTTTGCATTAAAGTCCCACATAACTACATGTCATGTTTTGGTAATTGTCTTATTGTGTCGAGAGTGATTCGTAAAAATTTTCTATTTCTTATTCGCTCCCATCAATAGTGGAGGTGTATACTTAAGCACTGTTAAAACCTACAAGGGCAGTATCCACTTGGATCACCATTACCCTTTCTGATATTGGAATAAAGTTGATAACGCAACTATCGATGAGCCATACGCTAAATATATAAGTAATTGTGTTTCTTTTCCAAGTGACCATGACATTCACATTGCGTTGGTGACAATGGAGGTTGGGCTGATGATTTGTCTGCAGCTGTACTGTCTTGTCTTCTTCTGGTAGTAGAAACTGCGTTCAAGAAGACTCGTCTTGAATCTTGGTTTGTCGCTCCTGCCCTAATGACTCGGGTGCGACTGAAAGCTGTAGTGAAAAACGTGTTCGTACTTCGTATTAAACTCCATTACTGACGGCTTGGATGCAGAGTTGCTAGAGGAATGTTCCCACGATAAAAGTATTGACAAGTAATAATGATTTTCTTTGGATGAAGATTCCCGTTGATAGCTTGAAAGTAATATGCTTCTGTAGGGTGCCGCAGTTATGTTAGTTTCGAAAGCATATGTTGCCTCTCGAGGTGATGGTTATTGAATTCATAGGTGGTAGTTTCTTTTTCTCAATATACCATAAACAGATCGAAGGCCAGGTTCAGAAGTTATCCTGATCTGTGATAATATAGCAACCAAGGAATCAGTCTCAATCCCTGTTTAGAACATATAAATCCAAAAAAAAAGATTAAATATGATTCAAGCACTAAGACAGGCCAGTATCATTGTTTGAACGAATATTAAGATAAATCTTACTGTTTTATCAAAGTTTAGAAAAGTCCCAGCTCTAATTAATCAGAAGAATTATGTTGCAACAATTGCTCTGGAAATCTATTTATCTTTCAGAACATAATACAGAGCATTGCACAATTTTATTTAAAATTAAAATTTTATACTATTTCATGACATTAATTTAATGTCATTTTGCATTTTACTTTTGCAGCATCTTTAAAAGCAAGCAAGTTATAAAACGGCCAACAGAATTCTAGCACAACATATCGCATAATTATAATGTGCTGTGTGAAGCTTGAGAATATAAATTTTCATTCGTGTTTGCCGATCGATTTTGCATTTTGCTTTGTCATTTCTTAATGAAATATTTGTTAGCTTACGTAGTAGTTGCGAGTTTCCTATTACTGGTTTCATTAAAGATATGAACGACTGGAGATCTGGTTTTTATTGAATCATACTCGTATGGATTTTATTTTAATACAATCGATCAATTTATGGGGTAGGTTTGAAATCCAAACTTTTCCAATCCATCATAACATAAAGTATCATCGACATGATACTTTGTATATTTTATTAGCGTAACATAAAAAATAATGAAAAACGGTTGTTTCTAGAGTAATTACGGTTATTTTACCAAAATGAAAAATCTAGGAGTCAGTACTCAGTAGTATATGACGATTACGTCATCAAGAATAATGTGTAAACGACCAGGTAATTACTAGGTACAACAATGTAAGTCTTATTTTATACAAAAGTACCAAGGACGGGTTCGAAATTATTAGAGATTAATTTCTCTAAAATAATGTAATTTGAAATATTCGTGAACCTATTATAACAAAGAGACATAAACATAAATTAAGTTAATTCTCAAAAAGGAGAAATTAAATCAGAATTATAAGCAACTTTACAATTGTAAAGATGTAAATTGGTAATAAAATGTAATTACATCTAACAAATTATTGTTATTATTCTGATAATGTTATTTACTTTCCCCGGCAAAGATGTTACTATGTTTAAAATTGTACTGGAAACGTGACTAAGAAGTCATAACTTTGAAAGGTACTCGAAAACCAAATTGTTTCAAAGCACTAGAAAGAAGTGAATGACAAGCAAAAATACTTGACGTGTTGCGATTGTAAAACAGAACTCATAAAAGAGTTTTCTTTTTAAACTTTTTCTAACGTAACTGTATAGTTTAACTTTTTGTTTTCTGCCGAAAATTTGTTCGAACGCAATTCGAATTTTAGGCCCGATTTATACTAATCGTCATATTAAATTTAAATGCACTTGCAACTGTTTTCATTAGATATTAAGGGAAGATTAAATTTGCTTATTAAAACTATATATAATCTAGCTTTAAGACTTTCATTATTCATTTAGTTGCTAAACTTAGCCAAAAAGTAGAAAGTTAAATAATAAATTCTGTTAAGCATTGCTTGAGTGAAATTAAATATCTTCTTAAGCTTCAGCAAAAACTCCTAAGCTACTTTTCAGAAAATAAGGCTGATATTTTAAAATTTTCTTATGCAAATTATTACTATTATTTCTTATTTGAGAAAAGGAAATTACAATCGCAATTCTAACAAACTTTCGGTATAATTCACTACCGAATCTCAAAGTTAAGGCATTTTCTTTTGTTACTAACGAAAACTTTTTTTGTTCCCTTACGTTTTACAGAATCCACTAAGCGAACAGATTTCTTTAGTTTACCTGGTTTAACTTATAAACTTGAGGAAATTCCACTTTTCCTTACTCTTAGAATTCGACCGGTTTGTTTTTTTTAAGTATACTAGAACTTTGCGGAATATAAATAGGTGTTTTGATAAATGATGAATGTTACAACTTTGAACGAGTTAAGGAAAGCTTAAACGGAAACAAGAAAGTTGATTATTGACAGTAAATATTAATGAAGGTTATAAAACTTACAAAATGAGTATTGAGTTTTCAATTTATTCCATATTTCACTATAATTTCTATTCTCGAGGAAATTACAACCTACACAGAAATGTGATAATCGCGTTTTATTTTACAATTAATCGATGAAAGCATTTATTATCTAAAACAGATAATTTTATACAAAGTTTCGTTATAGGTATAAACGGAACAAACAAACGATATTGAAGACTTGCCAGAGTTGACTGACGATCGACGTTTCTTGCGCGAAGCTTCAATCAAGTGTGAAATCATCAATTTTTCCCTTAAATTGCTTACCAGTTGTGTAAAATAGTTTTATTAAAAATCAGAATTTTTTATTTCTTAAAATCGAATTCCTCGGCACCTCTTTCGGGCTATTTCGTATGTAATATTCCCCAGCGAAATACTCATACGATAAAAGCAGTGTTTTACATTCACTTAAAAAATTCAGGACCAGCTTTTCTTACGACAAAAGAAAAATGTAACGATGTAGTACCAGACAAAGTAAAAATTGTAGCACACAAAAATAAAAAAGGAACGGTCGAGTAAAATATTTAGTTCGTTTTAAAATACGCATGTTGAAAGTTAAATTTTATGTTAAAAGGGTTAACTAAGCCCTTTCTTAAAAGTTTCTTTCTTCACTTTTATAATTATAAAAGTTCAAAAGTTTAAGAAAAAAGTAGAGTCAACAAATTATTGAAATTTTTCAGCGTTAACTTCCTTGCTCGAATAATTTTTTTTACTCAGAGAAGTAGTAACTTAATTCTTGTTAATACGTTTTTGGTTGAAAACGATATACTAAAGAGGAAAGAAAAAGTTGAAACGAAAAATACAATGACCCGTATGTTTGCTGCATATAAATGGGGGCTGTAAACAGTAAACACAAGTGAATACCGTTAAGTGATCAGAATTAACCGTGTTCTAATTTAAACCGCGCTCAAATCGTTATTATTACAGAGAGCTTCCTTATAAAGTAAAACCAACATGATCAAAAGCGAGAGTTTTATTACTAAAGCGTTTCGAGTAACATCCTATATTTAATTTCGATCATTGTGCTTTGATGTCTATCGACTTTATTTGATAGCATCGATAGTAAAAAGACTTACAAAAACAAAGATATAACATAGAATACTTTATTGCTTTTTTTGCACGCCCTGCCCTCAAGGCTTTCTCGGAGTACTGGAAGGCTTTATATTTTCATTTCATAATGACCAGTTTGAGAATACCCCTGAACATTCCAGTTTCTTCAGATTATTTAAGATTCTTCTATTTACTTTTACGTTGTTTACGTGTTATTGTTTCCATTTCTTTTAGTACTTTTCTTATTAGTTTACGTACTTCCAAGGATACTGCAGAATTGTTAAAAGGAAAAGGCAATATTACGAGTCTTGTTTAGTGTTGCTTACCTGAAGATTGCAAGCTTCTTACAAAATAAAATTTATTAAATTATTCAAAGCCGTTTGCTTTCTTTTATTGCTTTTAAGTTTAAAATGAACTCAGCTCCTTTGTGACTCTCACAGTTTTTTGAAATATTGCATACCATACTCTCATCATACCAGGTTCGATTCTAATGGTTGCGCATTTTGTTAAATTTAACAAGGACAGACAAAACACTTGTTTCTATCTTTACATAAACATGATGGTCCAATGTTTACTCCTGTAATTCACAACTTACACGGATAAACTATTTCTCCAAACTTGTCCTTCGTTTGAATCTCCTGCAAGTAATTAAAACGGCTGTTAAAGTAACATATAAAGGCTGATACGTTGCCCTTAGTAACAGAAATAATTTGTTTAAATATTTTGATTCTAAATTTATCACCCAATAGGACCGTAGCGCCAGGGGATGACTCGGTATGTTTTATTAGAATAGAAGGTTAGTAAAGGTAGCTGTTATTGAATTAGAAGACAATCTTTGGCGCTACCGCGTCAGACGCGGAAACCTTGCTCTGACGGACACCAAATAATAATTACCCTCGTCCGACAGGCCTATCTGAATATCTACTGGCATGAGTAGGGAAGTCATGGGGGTTCTAATACAACCCCCCCACCACTTTTCTAGGTCATAACCTTCCAATGACCTCTAAGAGTCGTAACCTTCAAATGACCTCTAAGCATCTTAACCTTCAAGTGGCTGCACCTACCTAACCGAAAAATGATCGAAGCCGTGTCAACCTTCAAGTGACTTTAGTTCGCTAATCTACAATTGACCTCTAAGCGTCATAACCTTCAAGCGACTTTGACTGTCCGTCCGTCCTCCTGTACTTTTCCTCTCTCTCTCTCTCCCTCTACGTCACTCTCTCTCACCTGTTGTCGGGATCATTGTTAAATATATTTATTATGGAACTTACCGAAAAGAGAACGAATAGTAGTACAAAGAGGCAGCCCCACCCACTGTACGATCCATGTCTAAAACGTGTATGTAAGGTAATGGATAATTGGGCAAATTTTGAGGAATTTGTGACAGAACGCGCAATGTTGCCTCTAATTATTAATTATAAATACAATAAACGATCATGCCTTTAGTATGGTATATGTCCTGCATGAAACATCCGCTTGTACTAGTGATGCAAGAACATCGATGTAGGATAGACATGTAATAGAAAGAAGTAGAAAACACTTAACATAGTTTTAATTTAGGTAATACATTCATAAAATGTTGGATATGGAACTTTTAAACTAGAAGTTGTTCAATAAAGAACTTTAATCAAGAGTAAGCATAGAATTATGAAACTATAAAAAGCTGCTTTAGGTAGTGCTCAAACCTATAACCTACACATTACTACAACGAAGGCTCTACCAACTGAACTACTAAGGAGCTTTAGAATTAGTAGGTAATTTAAAGTTCATAAAATCTGCTTTCACAAAATCCATATTCATAGATACATGTTGTATAGCAACAGACGTTCACGTACAGCCTGGCGGAGAACTGAATCCACAGCACGAAAACGTGAGTTCAAACTAATAAATAACGAAGTAAGCGGCTATAGAAAAACAAAGAATTAACAACAGTAAAGCAGAGATTGTTGTCTCTATTAAACAGGTGGTAGAAGGGGAGTCATGAAGTTTACACAATTGAGGATCACGATTAGAGCCAGTAACATCTTGCCAACTGGTCTTGATATCGTTGAAAGGTTAATGAAATCAAACCTTGAAGGATGTAGGACAGGAAGAAGTCGTTAGGGAAATCGCGAAAACTTTGAAACCATGGAGGACATCACTAGCTGAAATATATCTTGTGGGATCTAGAGAGAACACGATGAAGGCAGATATAGAGCTTGGCGGTCAAGCGATATGCGATATCGAATTGCGAATAGGTAAGGTTTGATTTTGGAATGACCTTACGGACATGCCTGACATTGAGATGACCGCACGGAAAAGGTTTCACCCTACAAGCACATGGTACTGAATCTGTGAAGGATCCCCACCATGAAGCGTCGTATATAAAAGCTATAGCACACGCCATGCAAGTCACATTAGGAAACCCAAAAGGAAGCTCAAACACCCTCTAACCATTCTCCTAACCCAAGTCCCGGAGCTCCCAGACGATCTCCAAGACATCCTGGAGAATACACCCTTGGCCATCTGATGAACCAATTCCTCACCTGATGCTCGGGACAGCTATCCACACCCGCTCGTTCCCACCACAACTCTGTATTCTGTTTCGGGTACCACCAAGACTCCGGAGGCCCACTACATCCCCGAGACCAAGTAGACCGGAACGCTTGTACGTTGGTGGGTTGTTGTATGAGTAACGCGCTCCGCGTGGTTGACTTTACGCAACTTTTACACTTCCTCTCCTTGCCGATCAGGCCGGACACGTTGTGGACGGTTTTAAGCGAAAGTTTGCAATCAACTATCCTTTCCCATCCTTGACTGCGTGCAGCAACGTTCACCTACCAAACAATCCAATTACACATTGGCCGAAAAGGCTGATACATACAGTGGCCTCTGCTGCTGCTTCGCAGTACAAGTCGTACTGTGTCGAAATATGTTGCGTGCAGTGCAGTGAAGAATACGGTGGTCATCACGATGTAAGCATTAGTAAAAGCATTTAATACGATAAAAAGTATGGAATGGTCACCGCCGCCTCAAAAAGCTTACCACAGGAAAGCGCTACAGTCTCCCACCCATTATTGGGCACTACTACATATGTACTTGAATACATCGAAGTATAACACAGTGGCAGTGGAATTGTGTTCTGGACAGTTAACACCTCAAGTTCAAGTCCAAGTGAAAACATAGGCGCGCACGTCTTAAATTGTACCTTCTTCTCTCTCCGCAAAATCAATGTTACCTTCATGGTTGTCGGATATGAGACACTGTTTGCCAGAAATAGAAAGTTCTCTTTCAAAATTTATAAAACCAATAGTATATCTTGCTATACTATGTAAGTACAACTTACAATAAGTTAACGTCCCAACTGGAAAGTTCTCTTATATTTATAACACCAAGAGTATATCCTGCTATACTATGTACAGTACAACTTACGTAAGTTAACGTCCCAACTCCTATAATTTCCATAGACATACGGCGTTATCATGGTTTTTACTATTCCATTAATACGTTCAGTTGGGTTAAAACGGTGGATGGAAATTTGTACCAAACTAAATTTTACAATCATAACTTGCAACAATTATTCCAAATGACTTTATGATATACCTACTTGCCATTATCACGCATAAAATACCTTGGATCATTGTAAATCAAGAAGACATCTTGCTCAATGTGCTTTACTACTACCTGACCAATAGCAGAGATTAAGGAAAAAAGAAGAATATATTTAGTAAGACAATTGCTCACTACTAACAGATACTTATTTCTTCAAGTCATTAAATGCCCTTTCTGCCTCGTCATCCCATCGCTTATTTTTCCTGACAAGTTTAGTTAGAGGAGCGATGCGGTACAAACCAAAAGGCAAACCCTATAAAACGTCAGACTTCCGTCGTATGTGCAAGAGACAAAAAAAATTCATTATAGAATCCGCCTTATCAGGATTAACCTTTAATGCCATCTCGTCCACCATATAGCCTAAATATATTAAAAGCTCTTTTTTCACAAACTGACTTTTGCTTTGTTAATCGTTAGCCCCACTGAATCTAGACGTTCGAGAACATCACATTTCAAATGCGTGACAAAATCAGGTGTAGCCATCTTCCAAGTCGCTGGTGCATTATGTAAACCAAATGGCAATTTGGTAAATTGGGAAATCCCCTTCCCAGAATTGTACACGCTGTTCTTTCCTTGCTACCGTCATCTAAGAAGATTTGTCAACAAGCACTTGTTAGATCTAACGACAACACCTTTGACCCTCGCAATCTGCCAATAACAGAAAAAAGAAATGATAATGGGCATGCGGATTTTCACTAACCGCAATTACCTTATGGAAATCCACGCAAAAAAGTGACTCACTTTTGCTTTTTTTATTAGGACAACTAGAGTATACTATGAACTATAATGTGTTTCGGAGACCCCTAAACTCAACATTTTGTCAAGTTTCTCATTAATATTTCTTGTGTACACGGTGATACCAGATAGTTCCTTGTTTGCCCTTTGAATGACATGCTTACTCCTAAGGCACAACTAATTTAATGTGAGGTTAGATCATATAATTCTTCATGCTGATAATTTGAGATTGCGAGAGTATCGCCCTCAACAGAATAAACGTCAGCAAAACTACAACTGTTAGAAGCAACACTAACTATGGACTCCCAATTCTAGTTCATTACCGATACTTTCAACTGCTAAGGTCTCGATCACTTGACATTTACCTTGAAGGACTATACGCAAACTAACAACTTCCAAAACAAGACAACCGCAAGAATTTGCTACTAAAACAGAATCCACTTACGTAATTGCAATCTCATTTTTTATGTTCAGACAGTCTCCTTCCAACTTTTGTACAATTGTGTCTAACAAACCCGTAATCCTTTTCTCTAAAATTCCAACTCCTAAGTAAGGTCTATCATCATCTGCCTTTTGTGCAAAAAGATATGAAAAAAACGGTTTTTTTAAAAATTCCAAATTGACAACATTCAGCCACGATTTCCATTCCTTTTTAGAGACAACCGGATTTGAAATAGGGAAAGTTCCCTGATTTAAAAAAGATTCTGTTGATCACTTCCCTGAAAACATTTTATGACAATCAATCTTTTTTGTGTTTGGTTTTTAGAATCATGAAAAAATGTGCGTGGATTCGGACATTCATGAAAACCGTGACCAGAATCTTGGTAGTTTCAATAATACCCTTAGTAATGGAATGATTTTCTTTTGTCGCAGAACAAGCTGCTTTGTATTTCAACCTATTACTCAAAGTGCACTCTAGATCTGGTTCAAGAAGAGTTTGCGATTCAGAGGGAGGTGGATTAAAGTGTTCTGTCATGAACTGATTAGCTTCCAACACAAGAGGCTTATCTACGTTAACTACTTAAATTAGACCAACGCCATAAATAAAACAAGACGACAAGTTGCGACGCAAAACAAACAATTTATCTAGCAAAATGATGTTTCATACAAGTTCCAACTCTTTTATACACCCCTTGGGTCCTAGCTTGGATTTTATTCTATAATATTCTTTGGTAATGAAACGGCTGCAATTCATTTCGAAGACACTTAACTAATTCGTCCTAAGTGGAGGTCTCTTGTTTAACCTTAATTTAGCAGATCCACTGGGGTTAGATTACAAATTTAACGGGCCGTGTCAGGTTGCTAAGAAGAAAAAATACTGTTAGAATCTTCTTTCAGAACAAAGATTCTTAACTATCCCTGTCCTTCTTTAGTCCTTCCATTAGCCTGCTCGTTTCTTTGATGTCCCACGTGTGTTTTAACCCACCAAAAAATTAATTGTCTCACTCTATTGTCTAATTTTACAGTCACTTATGGTATTCAAAGCCAGTGTATTTCTGTGCTCTCCAACTAATATGGCTTTAAAGGCACATCTTAATTAGCCTGGAACATCTGATTTCTGTTTGCTAACATCAACTAATTGTCTTCGTTCGTGTATGGCCCAACTTCATTATCTGTTTTTTATTTTCATTTCCATCTGACAAGTATTCCTGTTCTGCAATTTATAAAGTGAATTTACCGCGTAAGCTTGGATGAACCAAGTCTTTACCAGTCATCAAATATTTGTATTCATCAGTCTTTAAAGCAAAAAATGCCCGATACAACTGACCACAATATTTGCCAGAAACTTGATGACAATTGCTGGGTCAATAGAGATAGTTTCTGAAGTACATCGAAATGTCTCACCTCTCGTTTTTAAGGCGAGCTTCCCATACCTCAAAAGTATACGCAAACAGATATAGTTCCTACACTATCTTTGTCTGAACTATCTATAGCTTTCTGCGTGTAGTCATGACCTTAAGAGCCTTTTGCCCAGGGAACTTTCAGTGCTGTATCTGTAATAATACTGTGTCAATAGTAACTCCTATGTACATAATGGTGCTGTGATTTTGTCATGCGTAGCGTTTTCAATTTAGCACTGCCTCTTCTCTCTATTATATCTGCCTAAACTAGACAAGCCTCTGCTAACTTTAATATCAATTTTTCAAAAACAATCTTCCACTACTATTAGCCAGAGTATGGGTTTTAACGACAAGCCTTGCGGGCAACCTCGTTCTTTATTGTTATGACTTCGCGATTAGTCACTTTCCTATCCTCTAGGAAGCTGGTGTCCATTTTTCTTAACTCCTTATTTCACTGCGCTTTTTCCATTGGCAAACTGGAGTGCTACGCTGCATTATAGGAATTTTCAGTGCTATTGCAAACATTTTTGTATGATCCTATGTTTCTTGTTACTAGCTTTTTTCTTTATCATCTTATTAATTGCTCTTGCACCATGCATCTTGCATTCCGGGATTTACATTGCCTGTCAAACAGTCTCACCCTTGTGCAGCAGTCTCCTGACAATTATCTTATTAAGGTTTCTGCCTACTAGGAGGCAGGGTAGACCTTGGACTGATTCCATCACCTTTTAGTGTCATAACTAGTTTGCTTGTCTTCCAACATTACATATATTATTTGAGACAGTCGTTTACAATATAGCAATCAGTCGTCTACTGATTTATCAACTTACTTAGCTATTGAAGCTGGATAGTTATCATATCCTGGTATTTCTGCTTCTGCCAAATCTAACATTAATACGTGCTCACATAAATGTTTTATGTTTCTTCATTTTCTGTCCATCTTCCATCTTCTTTCATGATAATTTGTCACGTAAAATCAAATGTTCGCACCTTTGAGCTATGAGATATCTAGCCATTCAGAAATGCCAAACGCTTTCTTTTCAATGTGCATGTTCTCAAAGACAGCTTTTGAGAATTAAAATTACGGCAACCTGGCAGAGTTGAAAGGAGTTTATACCAAGAGCTCTGAAAACATTTTAATGCTATTTACTGCCCCGAGAGAAATAGACAGACAGAATGTTCAAGAATCTCAACTCATCATCAAATTAGTCTATTTCTGGCATGCGTATCTCTGTACAACAGTCACGTTAAATTTAATATTTTATTTTAAACTTTATTTATCTATGTAGATTATTCAAATTAGATATATTCAATATTAGGAATACATTCATTTTGTCTGGTTCCATTGTGAATTTTGTAACTTTATCTCAATTCAGATGTATACCGTTTATGTCGGGATTTCAGTTTTTATTCTTATCTTCCTACCATGTACTGTAAGTATGCACACACGAGTCACCAAAACTGCAATAATGCAAATATACTACAAAACTTTTTAAATCCATTCGTATGGAATTATATTCTCTTGAGATACAGAACGTATGAATGTAATAAATAGATCTGTATTTATCCGCATTTATGCAAAAGTATATTCACAAATGAATATTTACATTGCTCTAGCCTTTTTGGTGAGATCTATCGTAACTAGTATAAAAGCTGGAAAAGATGTGTGAAATATTTGATTCAAAAACGTTAGTAAATATTTTGAAAACACTTCAAGTCACCCATGTGCTTCGTATTACAAATATATCAATTGTGTATATACTTTACAACTCTTATCAATACAAAGTAAATTATTGAAGTTCGTTTTATAAAATTATTGATTTGTTCTGCTTTGCATATTATAGCGAGATATTTTTTCAAGGCAAATTTATTAAGACTTAACATCGATTTGACTAAAAGAACGTTACAACAGTAAATTAGCATAAGAACATAGTCATTGTTAGGCGTTTACTTAAAACTGGAATTTATCAATGATGCAAATCACCCTTATAAATAGCAGACTTCTTGCATAGTAATAGAGCATCTATTCCATTTGTTAAATTAAAGGGCCTCGTTAATTTATTTTTTTGTTCATTTCTAATGTTTAAAATGCATAAATACAAAAGCTTTGATCTAAACGAGTACTAATTACTGCATTGAAGTACTGAAGAAAGTGTAGCAAGGGTACTTAGCATCTATGATAATCCCAATTTGATTAAAATAGTTAAAAAATTTAAAATCGTACTTAATAGAGTGTAATTTCGAATTAAATAAACAGAACTTAAGTACTTATATTCAAAATGTTAAAAATCTTATTAATGTTTTTCTATCTGCATACGTAATAATGAATCTCTTTAAGATTCAAAGTTATAATGTCACATGTAGAATTGCCTTCAATTCTCATTTATGATACATAACAGTTAGATGAATTCTCCATTGGAATTGTACACATGACAGCTCTGTTAATGTTGATTACATATTGAGGCTTTCATAATAAATAGAGTAATCCATCGTATCCAAACTGTGTCAACTCTTAAGCATAACACAAACATCTACCACTATTGCAGGAAAGAAAATCCATTGCTAAATAAAGAGAATTAACTTTTGGCTTGTTCCTTCTCATAACTATTAAGCAGAAAGCTAAATGCATTGATCTGCAAGCAAAGGGAATGGATAAATAGGGATTTCACGATTGACAGTTCATCCTGTACGGTGATTTAATTACTAACTACTAACTACAAGCTGCTTGGAGTGGTACGAGTTGGCTATGCAACTTCAAAAATAATTATAGCGTTGGATATGTTTATAAAAATTGCAGAAATATCATTCAATTTATAAGAAAAAATAATAGATTTTCTGTAAAGAGAGTGAAAATCATTCTCTGTCATCAGAAAATAGTGAGAGTAGAGATTGTAAAATACAGTCGTTTGACAGAAAAGTTGAGCAAAAACGATTGTATTAGACAGTGTACCGACACAAAAACAGTTTCTATCACTATGTAACGTTCACTTTGTGTTTCCGTTACGTGTGTTGCATTTAATGGATGCTATCAGTGTGTTCTTATATTTTCTTTTAGTAGTTTTCTCTCGCTGGAAAGGTTTTCTTGTATTAGTTGTGAGTTCGCATGGATAGGATGATCTTTTTCTAGCTTCATTAATTTTGAAATCAATTTAAGGCTAACGGACTTTTCCACTTTATTTATTTTAGTAAGCGAAACACGGGGTATAATTCTTCAAACTTTAATTTTATCATTGTAGTATTTTGGACTTTCATAGCTGTAGTTTGTATTTTTGGTTAACTTCACTGCATTATAGGTCTAGTTAGCAATTTGACAAGGGTTGGGTTTTTCTTATCACGATTTAGCAATTGTAGTTAAGATTACACCTTTTAATTATTAGGTTTCAGCTTTTCCTACGGTTTATATATTATCTGTGGTCAGGTGTAACTTGGTATATGTTAATTCTTGCTTGTTAATTTTTTTAAGGTAGCCCGAGTGTGGTTGATCTTTTGTTTTTTTGGCTTAGCCAAAATAAATTGAAGTTCGAATTTGATATCAGCTTATTTGGTTTCATTTTACTAAATTATAAATTACAATTATGTCCTCGTAGAGTGTAGGATCTTATCGACTTTTATCTATATTGCTGCTTGGTCTTGTTAATGGTTTATCAGAAATTTTATCTCCTAGTCTTTAGATGATTATTTAAAAATTTAATTTTCGAGATCCGGAATTTTCGTTGGAGCGAGTTCGCCTCTGAGGGACTTTTTAAATCTGCTTACCGCAGCAAGACTTAGCAGGGCGGAAAACTTCTTGTAGGCGCTTCCGCTGCCCGTATTTGTGGTAGAAGTGCATCCAATTTTTGAGTTTTGTGACAAGCCTCAATTCTCAGCGACGGTAAGTAAGCTTTGTTTTTGTTTTGTTTTTGGTCTAATGGAAAATTCTTTTTTGTTTTCTTAGATTGTTGCCGCACATGTAAAATTGGTGTTTGTTTTATGAAGATTTCCTTCGTGTCGTAGGAAGATATTTCTTTAGTCGCTGTAGAAGGTTAAGCAATCTCGCGATTTCAGTTCTATTCGTTCCAACTCGAATTTCTGGTCGATCCGTGAAGGATGAGATGCCTGTGCATATGGCGTACATCTTAACCGATAGTTCTACTTTATCAACATTGACGTTAATCAATTATAGATTTACACATTATAGTTTATTAAATTTGACCTAATCCATATATTCTACAGTTTCTAGTTTACCTTATTCCACGTACATGCATTCCGAGAAAGTTGATAACATGTGTTTGAACAGTTTTTTTCAAAAATTTTTTTCGTTATTGTTTTTTTTGTTTGTTTCAAACAAATAAAAACTTAGGAAGAATGGGTTAAGAGGAGTTTGTTTTTCGCGTAGTTTGTTACAGATTGAATCCCGTCCTTATTTACAGCGCTGTAACTTCGTGGTAAGTCCGTTTTTCTTCACTCTTAGTTGGCGTTTCATAAATTTCTGTTTCAAAAATTGTTTTTTTTAATGTATAATTATGAATTTGTCTGCTTGAGAAATTTTATTTGCAAAGTTTTGATTTAAATTTTGTTATTTTTCACTAGTATGTATAAATCAAATGGTTTAAATGATAAAATTTAAAGGATATTTCTTTGAGGATTTAAACATTATTTTTTGATAAAAACACTGGCGCCGTATTATTTATTTGAATTTCTTTGTTTTTTTCAGTATATGTATTAACAATCTTTTTGTGTTTTATTATATGTATAATCCAAAGATTCTTCGCCCAATTTTAGTTAACTAGAGTTTACGTTACGTTACGTTACGACTACTCTCCAGAACGTTCGTTGTTCATTGCCAAAAGAACTTTCATTTCACTAACCTGGGGATTCGGTGCGTTCTATTCTTCTTCCAAAATCAAATAGTATGTTTTTTTCTCAGAGTAGTAACATTAGTAACCACAAACCTTGCTACAGAGGTGATGGCTTTAAAGCGAAAGCACGAAAACTGGCGAATCCTGTGTATACCCGAGCTGTGTGTTTTTGGGCCTTCTGCATGCCGGGCTCAGACTCAACGACCTAAACATTTTTTCTTATTGGTGCATGGTGCAGTTAGTGGCAGAATCTCTACAATCTCCTCTAATCCCAAGGTTCCAAGGTCATTGATACGTGAACCAATGGTCAAGGGGTAACCGGTCCCTAACGCTACTAACTTCGGGGAACCTGGCATATCCCATCAAATGAACCCCTCCCCCCATGGGTATGAGACGTTTTTTAATTTGATCCTACTCTTGGAAGTAATATTAGTATGGCTAAAAAAGCTCTAAACAAAAAGAGGATGGTAGGTATGATGGTAATATTGGTGATGTTATAGTTAACGAGATGGCGACAGCTCGTGTTTGTTTACTTAGGAGTGCTACAAACGTGAGACGATCAGGAAAACAGGTAACATCGTTAGCAGTGCTTGTTTACGGACTTAAGCAAGCTAACCAAGGGTCTTAGTGAGATATTGTTGGAAAAACGGCCAAGATAGATGAGTATCAGGAATGAAAATTTAATTGAAAGAATTATTGAAACGTATGTGTGAAATGGAAGAGGCCAGTAAGATGGCTATTAGTAGTTCTTATGCAGGTGTGGCTGCGCGGCGTTTCGTGATTTGTCACATAGATAGTTCCTTCTCTAGTTAAAGAAAAAAAGGTTACAAGGATGTCTGCTGTGCTGGTTAAGACGGAGTTAAATGTCGTAACGAGTGACCAGGTGAAGTCTAAGCGGGGAATGTAGGTTCTCAGCACACAAACATTAAGATCCAAACCGTGTACTAAGGAATAGATAGATGCCAAAAATGGTGCAAAGTGAGGAATTGACAAAGAAGCGTCCGATGGTGACTGCGCTTTGCAGATTTGAATTTCTTAAGAATTTGCTTCTAAAAAACTAGCTATGATCCACGTGGGATTTAAAGCAAAGCTAAAACTTGTTAGGAAAAGTTAAGAGTTTGGTTTAGTTTAATTTTGAAATTAATCATTTTTACTTCAAACTCAAACAGGGATTTCTTTCTAAAGAAAGTTCTCATATCTCCAATTCCCGACAATTAAACAAAACCTTTTCTTCAAATAATTGAAATGCAAATCAAAGAATTCCTACTAGGTCATTTCAAAACGCATCAATTACCAACAGCACATTTCATAGGTGAAAGAATGAGCATCAACGTTGCAGTTTCTGACCAACGCAATACAAAGTATATTCCTGCAATTAAAATATATAAACAAACAGACTTATAATACTATACAATGGTATAGGAAAATAAAGTGCTAACGTTGTTAAAATGTGATCTACGTAGTTGTAAAATGTTCTAATTGCAAAATTACATTATTGTAACCTAGTTTTTGTAATAATTGTTATATCTCAGCATGTTAAGTTTGTATATAAAGAAAAATTGAGAATCAATAAGCATTCATTTGTCTTATGCTCAACGGGGTAATGCCGCACAAGTCTTTTATACAAGCTTAAAGGGACTATGAGACTGTAGTTCCAGCATTACTTTACCTCAGAGATTAATCTTTAAAAAGCTAATCTTACAAACACAGGGTTTCGGACTAAGCAATCTATTGAATGACTGATGAATGATGAATGAATCTCACATTTTACATAGCCCTTGACCCTTACGGGTTAGAAGTAAGACAACTAGGTTTTTTAAGTGCTATGCTATTGATGGATCACAAACAAAGGGTTGACAAGTTGTCATGTTCAGACAAACTGTATAAGTGATGTTAGATGTAGACATTGCATTCCCCCCAGTTCTTGCGCTTGAGAGATTTAGTACAAAAACGATCAGATAGCAATTGATACAATGGCTGCTTTTGAAGTATTTCAGCGGAATTGTGATAGGTCATATGTGGGTATGATGATGCGTGATAGGAGAGCCCTAATGACGCTAGTGGAGGAGCTGTATGATAGAGAAAATATAATTTCTTTTGTACGTGAGGATATGAGAGTGCTTGCATTCCTGAATAATTGAG